>LQRL01050958.1:0-12264 GCA_001703475.1 Hydroides elegans | reverse complement strand
CAATTCGGAATTCAAGCAATGTGATTGGGCGAGACATTTAACTTCCTAGATTCCCCCCCCCCCCCCAACATTGAAAACTAAATAGCTTGTGATTGGTCAATCTTGAAAGCAAAAGACAGTGGTCTGCAAGAATAGTATGATTTTGTGTTGTGCCATATATATACAGTGTTCCCATGTCCAATCAGGCGAAGCCATGACTCACAAAAGGTACCTACCAGTATAATTTCTCGAATTTCACAGCTTATGGTCTGACCAAAAAATATGATAGTTATCATTTTTGATAATTGCGGACCAATTTGTTACTTTCGGCTAACCAAACTTGGATAAAACAAGTAAGTTATAGTGAAACACAAAAAGACCCGAACCGCCCACAATTCGAAGGGGTATTGACTATCTCGAATACGCCCATGTTTTGGAAAATCAAAGCTTTTGGGCATTTCGGCCAACTTCCAGTGGCCGAAAATGTCAACAGGCACATCTACACACTAAGACCTTTCATACAAACCTATTCACGTGTCTCTATGACCAAACGTTACAATGAGACATTCTGGAAACTCATGTTTCGAAAGACCGCTGTTTTAGGAAGGTTCAGAAGGCACATGTACACGCCAAGACATTTCATTTGCACTCACTTCCATGTCTATACGACCTACGTTGCAGAGAAACAACCTGGAAAAGCTCGTGTTTCAGAAAAACCGCTGCTTTTGGACATTTTGGCCTGTTACGGCCATTTCCGGTGGCCAAATTTGATCAAAAGGAACATCTAAACGCCAAGACCTTTCATATGAGCCTATACCTATGTCTCTATGACCATCCATTACAAAGATACAGCCTGGAAAAGAATCTGGCTTTAGTATTGGGACATAATATAGAGCTTATAACTTTGATGATTTGAATGCACATCAAAATACATTGCAAATATGTTTTCATGATTTGAACCAATGCAATTATATGGTCTAAACAGAATCGTCCTTAAAGCAGATCATTTTGAGATAATGCATATATTTTGATTGAAAGGTGTGCGTTGCTAAGGAAATCATTTGCAAATGGGGACTTTAAAATGTACGAGATGATCTCGTTCCAATTTGAACGCCTTTAAATCACTTCGCATCTGACATGAGTTTGAATAAAAATATATGCTTAATGTACATTATGACGACAAATTATTGCATTACCTGGGTAACAATAGCAGAAAGACAAGGCATATGCATGATACGTTGATACGATAACATTTTAATAAATTCAGCACAAACTGGACATCCATATTTTCAATATGCGATGAAGTTGACGTGTATAATCATGATAGACAATCCGATTGAGCAATGAAAATTTTCAATCAGCCTTCATGGCTCAATTGATTTCACAGGGGGCGTAAACAAATGGATTCAAAAATTATTTAAAAAAAAAACACGGAAGTTATTGTTTAGGTAAAATGCAAACAGCTACAATAATATTGCATATGACTATGGACCAAAGCAGTGTTGATAAAAGTTAGAAACCAAAAAAGCTAAAATTTAAAAAAAAAACGGTTATCTTAAGGTGTAGACACATATGATGAAACAACGCTTGTTTCATTTTGGAAACAGCCACTTTTTGGCGTTACGCAAAAAGGAAACAACGAGGAAACAATGATGAAACAAGCATTCAGATGATCCCTGAAAATGTTGAGTCGCAAATAGGGCATTACCTTTTCGAAGCGTGATGGTTATGGTTATTGCGTCACAAAGATGACTGTAGACAATTGCAAATCAATTTTTCGGTTTAATTGTTATAAATTATTACGCTATTATGATATTTTATTGATGCGATTGATGTATAATGAACAATTATACATAAATAATCTGCAAATCTTCAGGCAATTTTGCGTTTAAAATATTGCGTTTACGCCAACGCTTGTTTCCTCGTTGTTTCATTGTTGTTTCCTCCTTGTTTCCTCCTTGTTTCATCGTTGTTTCCACGCTGCGCTTTGCGAAAAAGGAAATAACGATGAAACAAGCGTTGTTTCATCATATGTGTTTATACCTTTACCATCCTGTTACACACGCCCCCGACTACTTGAAGTAGGCCCTGTCATGAAACGATCTAAATTTAACATTTTTGACGGTTCATGTCAAGCCAATGAAAACCCAAATTGTATAGTTCATCAATGAACACAAAATAATAATAATAAAAAAAAAATAAAAAAAAAATAAAAAAAATCGTCAACCGATTTCCAAAATGTAGTCTTGATATGATCAAATGTATGCAGTTTGTGACAGGGCATATATGCCAGAGTAACTCGATTGCAATATAAAATATAATTGGTAAACAAAAGGTCGGTACGAAAAAACTATCCTTAAACGGGTTTGAAACTGTCTAACGTTAACCCTGTGATGAAGGTGTGGGCATTTGAAATATAACCGAATATCATAAATGTTTGGACATAATCGTCAACCATCCGCTGCTCGGCCAGTTCCGTAAACACTCAAACTTGAAGAAGGGAAATGATCAAGTGATGTAATAGTAATATATAAGTAATCCCCGTTTCCTAAATAAAATGTATTTTGGTTTGTCTGTGCTTAAACGTCGGAGAGGTAGGAACTAAAGCAATACGGCACGTATTGGAGAGATGTGTCTATTATTAGATTCATGTATACCATTTGGTTAGTATGGATGGAGACTGGGCCAGTCGCAGGTTTATACCCGATGCTACATACAGGCCATTTTGGAGTATATCAATAGGAACAGTAAAGTATACTTGAATTACCAATCATTCTGACAACAAGGTAACCCATTAAATTATTATTATTTATTTTTTGCAATTTTGTTGGAATTTTAAAGAAATATTCGTGCTCCTTATAATATAATATATTAAACTTGGGAAAATAAATCAATAATCTTATGACATTTCAATAAACATAATTGAGCATAATCGAGTCATAAAGTATATCATTTGAAATAATAAGGCAAATTATTAGTTTTTGTTTGTTACCTACAGGACACATTTGCTCCGTCTCACATGACCTTATCAAAGCCACAGTAACTCGTTTTGGAGCACCTCACTATATTCGTATATAGAAACGCTGTATTCGTATCTTTCTGTGTTTTCGCGTACAACAAATAAGATGTCCGTCCCATTTAGTTTAAAAAATGAATATTTCAAGGAAACTCCTTACCTCCATTATCTTCATTATGTGTTTTAGCCCTATAATAAAGGCACTACAAATAGAACTCAGTCGTGGAACTATTCATGGATATTTATATAACGATATACACTATGTCACAGTGTCGATTGCGAAAGACTATTATTTCATTACAAAGAACAAGAAAACACATCAAAGATAAATAAAATAAAAACTCTAAACAAATCTATGGTCCTCAAACTCAAACCAGTGAAATGACGCTCGCTCGGTATACAGAGTAAAAATCCAAGTTTTTTTAGGCTCTTTCCTTACCATGAAAAGTATAGATAGTTTCACCTATATAGAGATTTTTAATTATGTGAATGATATATAAGCATATTTGTTTGCTTTCCAAATTGGTCAGGTTGCTTTGTCACTGTGTTGACGATTTGACGGAGAATACATTTTGTGGCTTTCAGGCTCGCCTGGGACTTTAAAATAGCTGCTTCTTTCCCCTTTTCTATGCGGTTTCTTTTCGTGGCCTGTATTTATCTCTAACATTACTAGGAAAGTTTGATTTCGTTGTCTTTTTTTCGACGGCATGCACTTCGGATGAAGAATCATCAGTTTTTTTACTTGCTTGTCGATCAAATGGATATTCAGAATGGCATTCTCATTTGCAATCATATTTTGTAACCCATATGTTCCTGGTGTCTTCATTGCTGTATTGGAATATAATGAGGGCGATTCTTCCAGAATTTTTGTTGGTATGAGGGAATTCTCGGGGTTGGAAATTGGAAATTACGTTGCATTTGACACCTGAGTTAATTCTTAGGCTAAAAGCTTACAAGATTATATGCATTTCACTTTTTGATTCCAGTACGTCTACCTCATCTATCACATAGTGTATTTTTGTTCATCACCTTCGTCAACAATTTCATGCTACAGTTGAGAGTCTACATGCAAACCTCTGTGGGTGTTTAGGTCCTCCGCGACGTATAAAAATCGGAATCATGGTTGATTTCTTTGCTGACCATATCCGCCATATCATGCATGAAGAACAATTCGTGTTCCTTCCCAGGCGTTAGATCGGGCTCGCGCTGCAACAGCCTCTTTGCGATGATAAATGAACTTCACAGATTTTGAAGTATCGTATAAATTCGTTTGTTTCACATTGCTCTGTCTGTTTTCTCAAATCAACTATATAAGCCTGGACTTGTTGGCGAGCTAATCACGAGCATTGGAGTGGTACAGGAGTATGATCACAGATTCATTACGCCATAAACGAATGTCCATACGCGCTCGAGTGTATCTTTGCCTGCAAGGTATAACAGGATGTTGTCGTCGGCGTTGGGACAGGTAGCGGCAAAGTATATAACAAAGTAATATTGGAAAGGGCGAGCTAAGCTCATATAATACGTTAATAACAGTATGTTAATAACATAAAATAAGTTAATGATCATATGATATTTGTTACCCTAAAATTTTAAAAAGGCATATTCACCTATTAAGGAAGTTTATTTTCTCGAGAGGTGTATATTTTTAAAGATCAAAATGAGCTATTATCTTTACGATTTCTTAGTTTACATCGCTGGTCCATTTAATAAAATATGGTATTTTCAATTAAAAACATAATATTAAATCATTAGGCACAGATGGTTTCATTTGTTCATATTTTGTTCAGGTGAAATCTTTTCTTTTGTTCAGTCCTGAATCTTCCATATTTACATCCGCATATGATCAGCCATAACCGTTATGACGAGGAGACGAGGAAATCCATAAGATGTCGTAAGATGGGGGCAGTGGAAAAGCAATTTTTACAGCGAAAACATATTGACATTGGACGTTTAAAAATGTAAAACCTTTTATTAAAAAGTTAGGATTCTGACTTCTAGCTGGGATAATGTTTGATATTTTATTGTCATAGGAAATAAACGCATACAAAGCATACCAGTGTACATTTTATTCAGACAGGTTTTAGTACATAACGATAATTCCAATGTTAAAACTAATAGTCGCAGAACTGTACACATTGGAAACTTATTATTATTTAACGTAGCATTGAAAAGGCAGATGACTTACTAGCGGTGGTTTCGATCCAATCAGTGTCTGACTTTGATGAAAAGATTATAAATGAGCCTAAGAGACTTATACCCGACAGAGTTGTTTTAATATCTGACGGCTTTGGGGCGATTCGGAAACAGTTCTGAATTAATTTACCTTCATAACCTTTATCAATAAAACCGTGTGAACCTATTTCGAGTGTGTACAACATAGCCTTGTACCAAAGAGATTCCAGGTCTGAAATAAGAGGGGGCCTATCTATTTAGGTTGCGTTCGTGCACGGCTTGTAAAATAGTTTTAAAACAAATTGTTAGTTCATATATTACACATGTTTTTTGTCCATCAATAAGGACCATATCAGGTCGTTGGGTGGTGATCAAGATGTGCTTTACTTTGATTTGGTGGCAGGTTTATAACATGACATGGTGTGATATAATTTTGTATTAGAACAAAAGGTACTATATAAATGACCTTTTATGCACTCGAAGACAGTAAGCGTTGCGCATGCGTTACAATTAGAAGGCATACATGCTGTTTCTGAAAACTCACACTAGAGGCCGACGGGGTCTAAGTGGGTCATGTGAATAAAGCATCCGCATGTGTGTGATATGCGAAATCAATGTTTCTGTGGGTTTCTGTTAATTTTTAGATGAATAAATCAGGTTCTTTATATCATCATAGTCTTTCAATCAGTATTTTTCCGTTATCAGTGACATGAGTAATAAACTCATTTATGTGACACAAAGAAATGAAACGGTATACATCATAATAAAAAAATAGCCCAAGACCCATGCGTAATATATTCCATCTGAGTAATAATCTCGATCCATATTTGATCGCTTATTAGCAAATTGGATCTTTTGATTAAAATTGTCTCGCGCCTCCGGCGCTCGCATTCCAAATTAAATATTCCATATAGGTCAGGGTTCAGTTGACAGGTAACCATAGGTTATATTGTATCATCATTTATATCCAACCTTTGCCTGTGCGTGCCTCGTTTTCCGGGGGCATTTTACTGGACATTGTGTACCCATGGGTGCAACATTTTGAGCGAATAATTGCTTCCCTACCGGACATCGTGAAAATATGCCACTTGCGACCTTAAAATATCCGCCGTGCGACTTTCTTTTCACAGAAAGGCGTACGGCTGCGACTTTAAGTTAAAGTACAACCCTGTCATTGCAATTTTTATGGCCAATTTCGTTAAACGTTCCCCCTTTATATCTGAATACAAGAATGTTCGAAAACGCCAAAGCCAAAACCCCTCCCCCTCTGAAATTTGGACACTTCGGCCCCTACCACTTCGGCCCCGATTAGACACTTTGGCCTTTTTTTAGAAAAGACACTCCGGCCCCCTCATCAAAAGACATTTCGTCTCCCCTACCCCATATCCCCTTCTTGTTTCCGCCAGTCCCACTTTTGACGGCTCACCAACTAAACTTCTGGGGGTTCACAAAATAAAATACTGTAAATCAATAGTTTACGGATCATTGAATCTAATTATACAGGGTATACTACATTGTTTATGGCGATTTGTCATCCAAAATATAGTCAACGGAATGAGTTTCTTTTCATTTCTTTGTTTTTTGTTGTTGAAAAACTTGTATAATTATATCTGTAAAGCCATGAACTTACTACTATTTAAATCGCACTTAACCACGTTTATGTTAATTCAAAAGGTGACAATATTCAAGGGAGTTGAAAACGTATATAGAATGGTAGTTAAAATCTAAACACAAACTCCGAAAAATCGCCCGAAAATGGAAGTCGCGCGCCGCGCGACGTTCCCACAATCGACTGTCGCGCGGCCGAAACGACGGTCGCGCGCCCACTTAGGTACACCCTTGATATAGTTTAACGATAATATTTCCGTAGTAGATATGTGTTATATAGTCTTCTATTCTAAAATGCTCCTTGCAAACGACCCTGATAATTATCGGGGTCCATTTATCTCTTTTTATTCCAATAATCCATTTTTTCTTTAAAACAAGGGTATCTATGCTCCCCTCTATGCATTTTTTTTTCGCTCCCGCCTTCGGCAATCGCTTATTTTTTCATATACAATTGTGGTTTTAAAATTGACGTATACGTTTCATTCAGTCAATACGAGTGTCGTTTGATATATGAAAGTCTTTATAACAATACATAGCATACGCGAAACACGATACACATTCTTGAGGGTTGCAAAGATGCTATACGTTAGGCAAAAGAATGATTATTAGACGTGTGCATCAGTTGGATAGATGGCTTTAAGAAAGACTGCTTCGAAGCCCATAATTTTGAAATTTTAGATGAACTTTGGAAAGAAAACATGGCCACCTTATTATTTTGTTTGGTTACAAATATAAAATTGAATGATATATTCTATCAATTTTTCATCGATACGATTATATAGAATAATAATGCAAAACCAGTTTTTTTTTAAATTGAAGAATATAAGTCCTTTAAATGGTGTGGCGCGACTAATTTTTTGACCGCGCGACTAACTTTTAAGAGATAGTCGCGCGAGCGCGACCATCGATTTGAAATTAATGTCATACGCTGCGTATCTTGTGACCCTAAAGTAGTTTTCAGATTGCTTTTGTTACCTTGTATTAAGATGAATCAACCTTTGTCATATCATTTATTTGGTAATGAAAACAATCCAGGATTATTCAATTTCGGTTAACCAAGGGGTAATTCGTTTTTTTATAACTTTACATTATTATATTTAAGGCATCTGGGTCATGTAATCCCCTTAAATAACTGTTTTTTTTTTAACTTTAAGGCAGTTTTTTTCATGACCCTTCTTACTATGCTTAATATGTGTACTTTGACCTCTCGGCTATATTGCTCAATCCGAATACTGGACACACGAGCACGACAGCCTTTGCATTACATAACCCCTTTGGACCCTCCACTGAAAATGTGTATCCACAAGGGAGTAGTCATATACAGTTTCTAATTTCGATACCATTTTAAGAGAAAAAATTTTTTTATTCTTATGCAACTAAGATACACACCATCGCAATAAAAATACTGTTACCCGTTTTCACATAAACAACTATGGAGCGTGACACGTCTACAATCTGTCTATTCGATGTCGATGGCACACTTACCCCATCACGGAGGGTAAAGCTTTTTTATATTATAAAGCATGTTAGATTTTGGTTTAAACACGAATCAATCACAAATAGTCGTTTTCGCACGAATGTATTGTATTATCGCCCAGTTTCATAAACCGGCCGCTTGTTTATTATAAGAAAGAATACAACCAATATTACAATACATAAAACGAACCCATTCATTAATTAATATCAATAAAAACAATTTTTGGTTTTTGAAAAAATATACATAGATTATGTTTAGAAAAGGTATGCTGATGCAATCGTCATGGGCTTTACTGATGACTCTCAAAGATAATAGATTGCCTGTTCCTCTTGACAATATCACACCAATACGACTGAAACTATGCTATGGATATCATACTAACATTATGAAAATGAAAAAAAAAATGATATGCAAATGAACTAGTTGCAAACCTAAATTTGTCATTAAATCACTTATTGAGGTTTCATCCAGATTAAGTCGTCTTTATACAATACAAATATAAATTCCCATTATGAAATTTCCCCCAAAAATGTTTTTTTATATCATTTCTATATATAGTCATATATAGTCACATATAGTGTATCCTACCAAAAATCATTGATGTCATTTAGATGAATCTTTAGAACTAGAATATACACGATACAGAATGAGGTTTTGTTGCAAATATGCTATATAGTATAAGTATACTACTAACTATATCATAATAATTATGATATTTTATAGAAAATTTCCCCGGAGATGGAAGCAGTTATGCAGCAGCTGAGTAAGAAGTGTGTGGTTGGTGTTGTTAGCGGTTCAGATTTACCGAAGATAAGAGAGCAGCTCTCCCCGGGAACTGAGGAGGACAGTAAGTATACTTTTTTAAAGCTTGCGGTTGGTAGAAAGTGTGTTATTTACTAAGTTTCGTGCTCAGTGAAAATCATTGTCCAATAAATAATATCAAAATTACGGCCAGTATTTTGTTAAGTTGGTTGAATCTATTTGTATTAGAAAATTTTTCGTGTTTCGGTCTGCTGTAGAAAAAATATGAATTAATAAAATCAAACATATGCTTTTGCTTATTTTTCAGTCACAAAGAAGTATGAATATGTCTTCACTCAAAATGGATTAGTTGCTCACAAACAAGGCGAACTTTTAGCCAAAATGGTAACCTTTTCCATGGTATTTGTATTCAGATCTTAAAAGATCGTCAATGTCCTAAGTTGGGCAAATTTTAGATAGAATAAAACAGTAAAATTGTTATTAACATCCAACCCTCTGATTTGCGGAATGGTAAACGAACTAAGCAGACAGTAGGGAATAAAACTCTTTAAATGGTCCTACTGTAGTTGATCTATTTTGATTACATTAATGCAGAGCTCAAAACTCACGGGGGCCCAGGGGCCATTGGCCCCCGGATTTTCCAAATAGCCCCTCGGTTTTTGAGGTCGGGGGCCCGAAGGACCGCCAAACTTTTCGAACCTCCTACATATAAATAAACATGTTCGGGCCCCCGGGTGTTAGTGTGGGCCCCGATGTTTCAAAGAGCGGGGGCCCGAAGGGCCCTCGCGAAAAATATCGAGTTTCGAGCCCTGTTAATGTAAACTTTGTCATTACAGGACATATTAAAACACATGGGAGAAGAAAAAATACAAACGTTCATCAATTTCGTTCTCGGAAAACTAGCGCAGATAAAGCTTCCATGTAAAAGGTAGGTAATTTGATGTTTTTTCGATTAAAATTTATTTAGGTTTCATCTCCCATTCCCCTCCCCTCCCTTCTGTATTAACTCAAGCTAAAGTACCTCGCTTACTCGAGCACGGTTAACTCGAATTGCCGGATAACTCGAGGTAAATTTAAAGTAACTAATGTCACCTCTTTTATATATTTGTTGTCGAAAACCCCGGTTAACTCGAATTCACGGAGGTTCAGAGGTTCTACTGTATTTCACAACTGATGTGTGGTTAAACTGTTGGTGTAATTAATATATGCATTGTTTTTTGTATTGTTTTGTTGTCATAATTATTTAATGGTCTCCTTATTCTTTTTTTTTGTAGGGGAACATTCATTGAATTCAGAGAAGGTATGTTGAACGTGTGTCCAGTTGGTAGAAGTTGCAGTCAGGCCGAGAGGGACCAGTTCAGTGAATATGACAAGGTGAGTTGTGTAAATATCATGAAACATGGTTGACATGATTGGGTTTGATTTCACGGAAAATGATGGCGTTCCGAATGAATTTAATTTCGAGATTACCTGATCGGTGTATAAAATCGCTTGCGATTTGATCATTTTCATTTCGGCAAGTAAAGTTTAATACTTTTTTATTCATTTGCTTACTTATTATCGATGTTTCACAACTGCTAAGCTAGAATTCTATTAAATAGAACTGAAGATAAAAAATAATGCCTTGTTTTAGGAACATCATATCAGACAAAAATTAGTGGAGGAATGCAGGAAAGAGTTTTCTGATTACGGCTTCACATTCTCAATAGGTGAGAATATAAATCTCGCTTCAATTTCTTATTTTTAATTTTGATTTGTTGTCAATATTTTATTCGGTCATATTTAATATAACGTACCGTTGATGGTTTAGTTGGTGCATTAGAAGAGCTGCTACGGAAAAATGTCACATACAAATAAAACTACATGTACTTTTAAAACTTGACTTCCAGTATTTGGAATACAGAATTAAGTAGAAAAATAGTTTAACCAAGCCGACAGACAATTTAGTGTATAATTTTGCATTTAGGCTCTAAATATCGTTCATCTTTGATAAAGCATTAAGAAGATTAATTTTTGAAATTGTAGGAGGCCAAATAAGCTTCGATGTGTTTCCAAATGGTTGGGATAAGAGATATTGTTTACAACATGTGAGCGATTTCCAAACAGTCCACTTTTTCGGTGATAAGACGTCGCCGGTAGGTATTTTCCACCAACCAAATAATTTAATAACACAAAATACAACAGAACCTCGTTATAACGAACTTCTCGAGACTGGTGAAAACTGCTCGATTACAAAGAATTCATAGTGATTGAGACTAAAAATCATGTTCATTTTAAGCATTCTCATTCTCCATTTCCGTATTCGTTTTAAAGAGAGTCCATTGTATATTTTAATATGCAATACTTGTAACGATTTAGATTCATGATAATACGCGATTGCATAATACGTTTTTAAATGCAACATGTTATGTTATTGTCCAATGGCTTGATATTTCCTTGTTCAAGTTACAAGTAAAACATTCTTTCGGGTCACTAATTATACTTAGCAGTGTTTACATTTTGACGATTAAGAATGAATATTCTGATGGTTTATTATTGATAATTCAATAGTAAAATTTTATGTTTGTGTTTTTATTCGTAGGGCGGTAATGATCACGAGATATTTGCCGACGACCGCACGATCGGACACACAGTGACCAGCCCTGAAGACACAGCCAAACAGCTTCAAGATCTATTTTTCTCTTCCCAGCAGCTTTGATTTTTGATTAAATTGTAGTTTTCATTTTGTTGAAAACTGAGAAATTAACTGTAGGCCTAGGCAATATTGTTAGGAATGTTTTGTTCATGCATTAGAAGCCATGGTGCATCATTATCCCCCGTGAAAACGAGGGGATATAGGGTTGAGCTTGTCCGTCTGTCCGTCCGTCCGTCCGTCTGTCTGTCCGTCTGTCCGTCTGTCCCGCTTCATATAGGGTACTTTGTGCACGCGAGTTTGGTATGAAGGAGTTGAGCTAGAGCTTTCAAATTTTATACACGTATAAACCAATGTGTGAAGTCGTGCCTCGTCAAGGTTTTATCTCGATCGGTTGAAAATTGTCGATTCTGGAGCACTTTAAAAATTGTCGATTTTAAACTTTTTTTCAGATGCTAAGCACTTTGTGCAGGCGAGTTTGGTCTTAAGCAATTGAGCTAGAGCTTTCAAATTTGTTACACGTATAAACCAAGGTCTGAAGTCGTGCCTCGTCAAGGTTTTATCTCGATCGGTTGAAAATTGTTGATTCTGGAGCACTTTAAAAATTGTCGATTT
>LQRL01050948.1:1408-14744 GCA_001703475.1 Hydroides elegans | reverse complement strand
CTCAACAGGGCTTGTGTGGCAGTCTTTTATCGGTCACCTTATATATTCATTGTAATAAATTCTAAATTAGCACTTTTAAGATTAATCTAAAGTTTTTTTTTATAAAAATATATTTTATATTGTATATCCAAGGTGTTAACTATTGTTTTATTGTTTAGAGCATGTATTTAAAAATCCACAGTATGTTAATCTAAGGTTTAACTTTGCTTGGCCTTATTACTTTTCGACGAGTCTTCTCCTATGTACTAATAACAGCTGGCATACACAGAAAAATTAATAGAGTTCTACTACGCTGTACTTAAGTACACCTAAATCTATTGGTAATTTACGTCACTTCTAGCCTGTTATTATAGTGTTACCTTAAAGCATTGTTTTTATCCATAATTTTATATCCGGATTGTTCTTTATAATATAATAGTTCTAGTAAGCATAAATTTAACTGTATAATTTCATGAAGTTCTTTAGAAATTTTGAATTTAGTTTTGTTTACAAAAATACGTTCTTCCGTTTTAAAAGGCCAAACCAATCTAGCTTTTGACCTGTTCGACGTGTGGGCTGCTGAAGGACTTAGGATATTTACCTGCTTTCTGCTTTCCACCCATTTCTCATATATCTCGATTTGCAATCATGTAATCTCCTTGATTTTATATTGGGGTTGATGATTTAAAGTTGGTCGCTTAATGAAAGAGTAGCATGTATTCCTTATTTTGTTTGCAATATCCCCAAAACCCACTCTAGATTTGATGCTGTACTCGGTTTTACCGTATAATGGATCAGAGATGAATTCCAAAGGACCTTCTCTATGGTTAAGTTGGAAACACCAAGCGACCAAGAAGACGGCTGAAATAACGTTATAGAGACGGTTGCAAACGAGATATGGTGCCTTTTGATATCTCATCGGCTAATTGGGAGAAAAAAGATGAACACAGCCAAACGTGCAAAACAAACTACGAGGAGGTGGAGCAGAGCACTACGACCGTGTCTGATTAAAGAACTACGAAGGAAGAGTGAAGCAAGAGCAACCCGAACATAGTCTGCAGAAATACATCGTCTCCAGAAGACTGGTGGATGCAGATATGATACTCTATCATAAAATCTATTAATAAATCAACCGCATATAAACCAGATATATCAATGAAAGTTTATGAAAAACATATAAACCTGATAGTTACGTTTAATCAGGTTTCCATAACATAGTTGATAAATAATGTAATGCTTAAAAATTATCCTTTATGTTATTTGTCCCTGATTTTTTTTTATATAAAATAGTGTTCCAACCGGATAGAGTTAGAGCAACTTTTTTTCGGCTAACCCATTGTTTTACCCCGTATTCTTTTTAGAAGCAATTCTAACCGGTTAGGTTTGTGTTAACCTGATCTAAAAAGAACACGTGGTATAAATTTAGAGTAATCCGGTTGGTAACCGAAAAAAATGCTCTATAAAGAATGGTTTAACCAAACAAGTTGTTCTAACCTTAACCGGCTGGAACAATCTTGATCTAAAAAGGATACAAGGATAAGAATTTATTTTGGGTTAACGACCTGTTTGCTCTATTTATACAAAGCGTTCTTTTTAGATCAGGTTAATACAACTGTAACCGGTTGGAGTTGTTTCTTTTAAAATACGGGTTTGTCTTCAATTATTTCTTCAAGTTCATTTGATCGAATTAAAGTTCTTGTGTTAATTTTGCACATAAACATTACATTCTGTTTCTTTAAAATAATCAAAATGAGTGAAGAATTACCGTCATCGCAACTCGGAACTAAAACTTAGTGCGTCCAACTAGAATATTATTGCTTTATATATCGAACACTTTTATTTATATAACTATTTTTGCTTTATTTTTTTTTCACGAAAAAAGGTGAGCGATAATATGCAGTTTTATATTATATCGCACACCCAGTATGTGAGTGTTCAGCTTTCAGGATCGATATCCTCCACCTTCAAGATTAACCAATCACGAGCTAGGAGGTAAAACTTACGTCTAGTTCTTCAAACCATCCAACGTCACGACATAGTTACGTCCCCGACTAAATCGGGATTCAAGCAATGTGACTGGACGAAAGGTTTTACTTCCTAGATACTTCCCCAAACATTTAAAAATAAATAGCTTCTGATTGGGCCAATCTTGAAGATTGTGGACTTTGGTATGCAAGAATGAAACTAATTTCATCCCGATTTGTTTGGGGGATGTAACTTGGTAGGTCTGGAAGAATTATTGCAAACTACCATGTATATACAAATGTAAATCAACGCATGTAATTCGGAAATATCTAATGCAACTTTTGAACTGATGGTCAACGAGATTTAATTACAGGTTGAAAATAAATATGGCGACGAAAAGAATGTTTTGCATGTGTAGAAGTTTCTTTTGATAGTTTCGACAAAATTTAACTAGTTAGGGAATAGCGAATTTCAAAAGTATGAAATCGTATCCACAATTGAATGTAGGGTCGTGGAGCCTTGGTTTTAAGCCCAAAATAAAGGTCTTAGTCAGGATATTCGTTTTACTGGAAGTCGCGAAATTCAGCGAAAATTCAGAGTTCCATTAGTCAAAAGAACATACCTCTTTGAATTTGGTGGCAGTTTGGCCTGCTCGTGTTTCACAAATGCCTCTTTGTTGCAGTTGGGATGATGTTTATTCTACCGAATTGAAGAACTTCGAACGAAACCCAGAAGATCCAGGAGAAATCTGGTAAAAAGTGGCTTATTAATAGTATTTAGTTGTTAAATAAAACCGAAAGTCAAAACATCTAGTAGCACATGTATAAATACAATTAGAAAACATAATTAACTATCTATCAAGGCTGCTGTATCAGAATTCACATGGTTAAGAAAAGGGGGGAGGGGGATGGCAAGACAGATATTAAAATTTCTGTTAATTATTAACCATTTCTCTATTTTTCTCAGGTTTGGTGAAGACAGTGTAGAACGCATGGTCTCATGGATCGAGGAAAGTGATCTGATCGATAGAAACAGTTCCATTTTGGATCTCGGGTGTGGAAATGGCATTTCTCTTATAGAGCTGGTAGTTTTATTTTCTTTCATTTGTTACATTTTCTTATCAAAATATTGTGCTTGTGTATCAACAATTTCTGCTTGTATGCTATTTTAAAAATGTATGAAATTAGGGATATATAATATGATATATAAGGTATCATCTAACAAATATAAGGTATAATCAAGAAAGTTATAATTATCATGCTTTCTCTGACCATCCTCAACAAATATTTTCTTTAATATTATTTGTAAAGGAAATCTAACATATCAATTGTCCATAATTTATTTGCAGTTCCAACTTTTTTTTCATGTATTTCACGTGCATAATGTATAGAAATGCAACGAATTCCGCGCTGCCTTGGTCATGTAAGTCACAAACTTTTATTGTCTTTAAAGCATAATTTAGGTTACAAAAACTTGGTTGGTGTGGACTATTCTCAGAATGCGATCGACTTAGCAATCAATGTTGCTAAAGAAAAGGATGTTGATATTGAATACGAGGTATTGTATGATTGCATTGAAACTTAATTTATGCCTTGTTGTATTTCATGAAATGCCATGGAATTTACTTATTCATAGTTTTTAAAGAAAAAAATTAAGTTATGCTAGTGTTATCTTGTGAAGTTGTCCTAAGTTTGAATTTTAACTGATAACAAATGAATCAGTTCTTCTTCTGAGAATGAACACAACGGAGGGTGGTACGTGTATACTTATCGAGCTGTGTTGTTTTGTACTATTTCTGTAAATATCAATATTGGTGTTTTAATTTATCTTAATCATCGTTCAATATCATTATCATTGAAGGTTTGAGTTATCTTGAATATCGTTACTTGTCAACAGACCTGTGATATCCTGGTGGATCTAAATGGCTGCCCAGGTGGCGCTTTGAATCGTCAATATGACGTCATACTCGACAAAGGCACTTACGATGCCATTAGTCTTAACCCGGAAAATGCAGCTTCGCAGCGTGCCAAGTATATACATAATATCTCGTCTCTCATTAAAGACGGTGGGATATTTTTTATCACATCGTGTAACTGGACAGAAGAAGAGCTATTGCAGCATTTTGACAACGGTATGAAATGAATAAGCACAGTTGAAGAAAAGTTTATAATTACTTGTGAAACTCTAGTCTATGAGCTTACCGTGGAACATAGATTTAGCTTCGTTTGAGAATGAGCTCCGCTTATAAAATTTGGTATTTTTAAAATAAACTTTTCGTTGTACTTATGACTCTAGAAACATCTTTCATTGAGATTTGAAATATTCATGTTAAACTTTTTCTTCGCTCATTATTCAAATAGTTTTCTTGATTTTCAGTGTTTCAATTCCATTCGAAGATTAAAGTACCAACGTTCCAGTTTGGAGGAGTAACTGGAAATCGGGAAACACAAATTATATTTCGAAAGTCTTCTTGACAGGAGTCCGCATGTAATCTTCCAAAAGACAATGTGATTGATCTGTGATTGGAAACTATTGCACGCATGAATTTAAGATCTGAGACAGCATATGGAGTCTGTTGACATCGTTGAACAGTTCAACACTGTTCGTGCTACGATTGTTTTCGCATAATAGATTTAGTTATTTTTGTTATCAAAGTAAATTATGTTAATATCTAAACGGTTCTTACATGTACAGTGCTACTCGGGTTTTTAAACATGCTCAGTTATGCTTGCGTGTAGCTGTTACTGGTAACATAGCTCTTTTTTTTCGAAATAAGAAAACTCATACTATAGCGCATGAAATCTTTGGATTTTATACGCTGGCACATTTTCTTTATCGATCTTTATTTTATCGTCCCATTTTTATGTGCATTTTGCGTCATATAAAGCAATATATTCGAGCAACATCCACCCAACGGCTCGGTAGTCTACTGTTATTTAGACTGTCAATCTGTTTCAGCTGCGATATAAACTTATGAAAAATTGAAATAAAATATAAAATGAACTTTTTTTTGTTTGATTACAAGTATCTACTTGTCTATGTATTTTTGCTTGACTATTTCGTCATTTTGCCTGTGCTTTTACTCTATAGAATAAGACATAGCAAACATGTTCTGGAGACCAATAGAATGGCACAGTTGGGTTCTCTCATAATCAAAGGTCCAACTTATGGATCAACATTTTACATTTATACGTGTTTCATTTAAATTAATATGTATTTCATATAAAGTGTATAAGCAGAAGACTTTCAATTTACTGCTGGGATAATTCTCTTTGATAAATACTTTCATGACCAGGGGGTTTTGATTGATAATTGTAAGGGAAAAGGTGATAAAGCTATGTTTATTATACATTTTATCCGTTGTAGATTAGGATATCATGTTGAGATATATCTAGGAATTTAGTAACACGATTATTGACTTATTCAAGGGGCACACTCTGTAAAATCGTATTCGAGAAGGTATTGCAACTGTTCTTTAAATATATTCAGAACTTCTTAAAACATGAAATATTGATTCGATTCATAAAAGGTCAGAATAAAACAAAACTCATACGTATAAAATCATTTATTTTTTTCACGTTTTAGTTTTGTGCACTTATGTCAGTTACACAAAAAGACTTGTTTTTACTAGAGTTAAGTCTAACTTAAGAGTGGAATGTTCTTTAATTGCGGCTTAAGTCTCAACGATTATAATGTTTACTCTAACTACATTTTAGGTTGTAAGAAAATTGGTGTGTTTAGACTAGGAATAGATTAAGTTTGAATTGAGCACATAACATTGGCAACAACAGACAATTAACTTACACATGCGGTATAAACTTAAATACTTGCCACATTACTAAGTTGATAATCATAGCAATTAAAGCTTCTTATAATATTAAATGAACCATAAAGTCATATATCAATAAATACGCTTACATTAATATTCATCGAGATTGATAGGAAATTAGCTTTTAAATTCATTGAATGGCTTTATAATATATTTCCGCGATTGTATTTCATTTACGTTCTTCTAATCTATCGTTCGATTTATGATACGATTAACATTATATTTTACATGAGCTATACATAAATTAACCAAATAAAGCAGGTTGTGCTAGAACAGATAACTAGTTCGTACACTACTACACACATATATCAAATAATAGATCACATTTTGATTGCTATATCATATCATTAAAACATACAACAAGCCTTGAAAAATTCTTACGACCAGGTCGTTGCAAGCATGTGAACACACATGAAAATGGGGTTCGTTCCAATGTGAATTAATCTGGCCATTATTTCACGCATTTTTAAATACCAACTTTGAATGGAGGTCAAAATCTATGGTTTTTACTTAATATTTAGTTAAGTTTACTAGAATATAATATATATTTATATAATCTTTCTTTATTTTATTACTTTTTAAGAGGTGTATATTAAAAGTTTACACAGAAATGTCTGATATTCAGCTATGATGAAATAAGTTTAAATTACATTGTATATGGTTGGTTGAAAATATCATAGCCCACCACTAGCCCGACGATCATTCAAGATACACCGCAGTACGCCATACGGAATGCTAACAAAATCCATATTTCAATCCCTGATAAATCGACCACAATGGACCGAACCCCACGAACAAGGCAATAAGTAGGTCACCGATGATCATCAAAAGTCACAAAAAAGAGAACACAGAAAGTTTCTATAGTGTGCATCATTACACTGCAAGTTACATCAGCACTTCAAACTTTTATATGCCTTTTCAAGGACTTCATGAATTCGATCTGCACTGATTTTTGGTTTATTCCTCTGATCGCTTTAGCATCATGCTTTGCTTGAACACACTCGTCAAGAAGAGATGCGATATATTGGGAAAACAATATCCCGAATGTCGTATTTTTGGAATGGCTATATATCACCATAATTTAAACTTTTATAAAGAAAACTGAAGTTTGAAGTGTGAGCATAAATATACACGAATCCGGTGCTTCAACAGCAGTAGATATTAAACAAAAAATACTAAGTCATCTTGTTAAAAAAGTTCCCCATATAACAAAAACAAAACCATACATTGACAGAAAAAAAAGTGAGAGAATAAACGTCATTATGTTGTATAAACCTATGCACAATAATGTCCTATGAAGGCATCCTATTTTGGAATGATCAATGCATGAGCTAGTGTCTTGTAATGTCATTTTGTTTTTCTTATATACCGTGTCCTTTCGCGTCTAACATATACAAATCATTTACAAAATACTACACTTGGTCTTCTTCTTCTTTTTCACTTGTAAGGCAGCTCTGGTGGCCGTTTCGAACACCTCGCGCACGCCGTCTTTCGTTTTGGCCGAGCATTCCAGATAGCTAAATGCATTGATCTTATCCGACATGGCTCGGCCCTCTTCGTACTTGACTGGCTCCTGCTTCATCTTGTGCAGCTCGCGAATCGTGTTGGCGTCGTTCCGTAGATCCTTCTTGTTGCCGACCAATATGATGGGTACGTTGGGACAGAAATGCTTGACCTCGGGGGTCCACTTTTCGGGGATGTTTTCTAAGCTGTCGGGGCTATCAATACTGAAGCACATGAGAATGACGTCGGTGTCTGGATACGACAGCGGTCGCAGTCGGTCGTAATCTTCCTGACCTGCTGTATCCCATAAAGCTAGTTCAACCTGAAATCACACAAGAAGCAATCAAAATTAATTGAGTAATGAACAATATTGGGAGTAGCATACAAAGTTAATCTTATCGTTATTTAATGATTGAACAGACATTTTCTCATAAATTGATTAGACTATCAAGATAGTGTGAGGTCCTTCCGAATGCAAGGATTATTAGAATTCGCAGTGGTCACCACACAAATATTACTCTTCAAAAACACATTTTGAATTGATATGTTATGTTATAATGGACCCAATGCTATTTAAAGTAAACGCACTGACTTGGGAACGACTTTAACTCTTAATATTTCCTGTATTTATTCGCAATATTTATTTTCCATTTTCATGCAGCATAATTAGGTTCTTAAACGCAGGTATGCAAATATTTTCGGTTTAAAATTGTAAAATTCTAAGCATTGGAACATAATCTTAAGATTTTGACGTGTAGATTACCATGTTTTCCTTTCAAACACTGACACATGTATGAATAGTTTTCGGGCAAATGTTTAACAGTTTTTCCGTAAGGATTTGAACATTTCTGTCTCACTTATTCCGCTTAAGTGGAACATAGGCTAGGTAAAAGGGTAGGAACTGAGCACCCCCCATTAAATCCTTATAAAAATGGACAAACGAGCCACGATCTCACCGAAATATTTTAAGGCTTTGTCCCCATTACAGTCGGACCCGCTTAGCTCGTCAGTGCTCGGACGATTGAGGTCCAAATGACGAGATAGTCGGGTGCCGTTTTCAAATCGGCAAAAGCAAATAGGGGTGGGGATTCGAAGAAGTGACGGGAAAGGCGGTTGACGAGATACACGGGGACGAAATAAGCAGGTAATACTGTACCTGTTTGCCATCAACTTCAATGTCTGCGACGTAGTTTTCGAATACTGTTGGCACGTAGACTTCGGGGAACTGGTCTTTACTGAAGACGATAAGGAGACACGTTTTACCGCAAGCACCATCGCCGACGATGACCAGTTTCTTTCTGATGGCTGCCATTTTCTGCAAATAGAATAAATAGAAAATCTAATGGAAGTGTAGAGAAAATAGTTTTTAAGTATGTGTCATTTATTAATTAAAGAATTTGAAAGAAAGAGTAAAGAACATGAGTAATTGTCTTATCTTACTTACTAAGCTGTATCGTTTCGTTTGGGGCAAACCAAACTACATGTATCTATGATATTACTAGGTCAAATATAACCACAATCAATCTTCCGGCCTAAAAATTTCCTCGCACTATTATAATTGACCAAAACTTATGTAGGATGCGTGTGTATAAGTGTACTTTAATCAAACATTCATCAATGATAACAGACACGCCTAGATATTAAGTGCTATGAAGTAATTCATCTTAATCTTCGTATCAAATTGTTTTGAGTAAGCAGACATTATTTTCATAATATGAAAACAGCCAAGACCATCAGGGATATACGTGCATAAAATCAACGAAATAATATTCTCTAGGCTCGCTCTAGCCCTTTGCAACTTCGCGAAATTCGATTTTGCTTCGGAACACGCGAATACAAATTGTTGGTAGAAAGATTCCATACAATTCAGTTCGCGAAAGTACATTTGAAAATTGTTGTGCTTTCGCAACTTTTGCGAAAGGAATATCACGAGCATAAAAACACGGGCCTGAACGAAAACTCGTTAGCCCCGACACGTATATTTATTTCATATGTAGGGGTTTTCAAAGTATTTAAAAGAAGTTAGCTGCTATCGTGATTTTTTTACACTATCCAAACGATTAAATTTACGACAAGATGCGTTATGGGATAATAACCTTGACCGACAATCACTTTATTGAGATAGAATGACAACATATTCCTTCTAAACTTGATATCAAAATAAATGCACACATTAATGACTTGAATTATTTTGTCCCCAGGATTCATTTTGTATCAATAAGCAGGTATTTAACCATTATACAATTGAATTCCTAAGAAATCCTAGGAAGTTAAAAGATCAACGGAATCCATCGAATGATAGCAGAGAAATATTATGGTAAAACCGTATCGATAATGATGCGAAGTCCGGAAATCAGTGTTATTTTTATCAAATCGCCAAAATCCCAATTATTAAGATAATCTAAAACATAGGCATCGAACTATGCCAAACATTCTTTACCACGAATAAAAGAAGCACATCTGCAATACATATTATGTCACTGTGTAGAGCTTCAGAACCCTAGGACAGAGGCTTCATACCAAAGTGCCGCGGAAAAAGTGCTGTATACATATCCCAAAATATCTCAAATTCGTCTAAGTTTAGACACCCGTTATATTGACATTTATTGGCCGATCAAACTGAAACCTCGGCGTTGCACATTCGCAATATATATTCTGTCACGGTGTGAAGTCTACAATATACATATATATTCATTCACTGTGTGAAGTTTCAGAACCCTAGGACAGAGGCTTCATACCAAAGTGCCGCGGACTAAGTGTTGTATAAATACATGTATCCCAAAATATCTCAAATTCGTCTTAGTTCAGACCCCCGTTTTATCGACAATTTTCCGTCGATAAAACTGAAACTTCGACGTTGCACATCTGCAATATATATTCTTTCACTGTGTAAAGTTTCAGAACCCTAAGACAAAGGCTACGAAAATGCCGCGGACAATCTACTGCATCTCAAATGTTAACCGCCAAAATTCTTATTTTTTGAGAAAATAAACAGATAAACAGCCTAAGGACATCAGTCGTATAAACCCATTTATGACTTTCGCTTCGGCAGAGGACCTATAATGATCAATTTAATTTATTCAGAACTCTTTCCATGACGATGATAAGCGAACAATTTAAATTGCCAAGATTTTCCAGATATTTCAGACTCCACCGAAATAGTTTGAAAGGCAATAATTCAGTTCATCATCTCGACATGCATATTTCAACAGCAATTTCCAGGGGTTAAAGTAGAGAAATGTGGCTATGACGGAAAATTATACAATCTGTTGAAAAATATCTAAAAAATGACCCTGATTGAACTTCGCCAGGACGGAACTCCGTCCCAAGGACGGAAGACTCTGAGCCCTGAATTTCTGTTTAAGTTTCAAATTGTTGGGGCTTAGCAGTCACTGAGTCGTTTATTGGACTTACTTATTGGCCATGCGACAACAGTTTCACAGCCAAATTGGCCATACGTTTCAAAAACGCATATCTACACACTATGACTTATAATTCAAGCCTATAACAACTATATAATTCGCCTCTCACTTTCCTGACATACATTTTAGGATTCACAAACGCAAAAGAACAACAATCTGATCGAAAAGGTGCAGAGAAAAATCCGCTTGTTTTGTCAAAAGTCAATGTAGCCAAATGGCTAGCGTTGCGAATCAGAACTAAGCTGTCAAACACAACAAGAAATACG
The DNA here is from genome assembly GCA_001703475.1 of Hydroides elegans. Lineage (NCBI taxonomy): Eukaryota > Metazoa > Annelida > Polychaeta > Sabellida > Serpulidae > Hydroides > Hydroides elegans. The sequence goes on along the minus strand of LQRL01050948.1, from coordinate 3,780 downwards.
AAAATAATAAATAGATTAGAATGGAACGATCAGTACGCCGACCAGTGGCTATCGCGGATATTCCTTTAGAGTCTTTCTGCCATATGTTCGGACTGGGCCACTTGTGTACTTTCACTCCTATTTCTCAGGCACAAAGGTTATGTAATTTAATACCATTTTCTATTGCCACCTTCATTCTTCTTCATTCGTTAAGTCCGAAAGGCTATAGCCATAGACCTCGTGACCAAATAGTTGTGCTAATTTGGTATATATCTTCAAGATCATTTGTCCATAACTTTTTTATTTCATCATTGATTTTATTGAAAATTAAAGTTAACCTAGACAGGTCTTAACCAGATAGTTTGATGATGAAATAATACAAATTTATGTTAAACGTTGTAAAATATTGTAGGTTAATCAAACCGATTTGGTTTACATGCCATGACCAAATAGTTGTGCTATTATGAAAAAATATTTGTTAGGTCCGATTTATATAATTGTTAGGTATAACTTCCAACTAAAATTGAAACAATTCCTTATATGATATAATTATTTTAAAAGAAATAACAATAACTTAAAAACACACCGGAAACGCGCGAGTGTTTTATCAAAATTCTGTACCATGAAGCCACGTTGGTTTTGCAGGGGTTCCAGTGCCAGACATACATTCTCTATAGTTCACCAATTCCTTTTCATCATCCGCATAAAGTTTTGCGGCCTCTTTACTTGGAGCTTCATTTTTAATTCGCCACGATATTGTACTTCTAGGAACGTGCAAAATCTGATTCACAATATTTCGGCATTTTGCATTACATAATTATATAATTTTAATTTAAAGGATTATTTATATAATGCATATGACTAGCTGGGTACTTTAAAACGCGCGCCCTATTATTGATTTTATGCAGCCCAATTATAGCGTAGTAATTATTACTAATGTACTGTGAATCTTGCTAGAAACAGTTTGAGGGTTTATTATTCAGAAATGACAAATGCATTGCAATTTTATTTTGGTATTGCAAATCTTAAACGAAAAAGTAGGGGTATACGCAAAATATGAAATAATTATATTAAAGAGTGTAAAAGATATGCAATAAAAACGAGTATCGTGATATTTTTCCCCGTTTACATCTTGAAATAATAACATGCCTCTGAAGAATGACCACGTTCTTTTGTCTTTAAATAATAGAGACATATTCAAGCAATAGAATCGGTACCTAGAATAAGTCGCACCTTAACGTATAAATGAGTTCTGGAATATAAACAAACCGCTCAAACCTATTGCATTTCTATTCACCATGACAAACCATTCAATCATGTAGAATTCTATATAGGGCAAAGAGAGTGTTTTATAATGTTTAGAATTGTTTGCAATTTCTGTTTAGAAATGTCTAGGAATTTTCGGGCGAGGAATATAATGAGAATGAAAGTTCAAATATAAAATGAAAAAAATATAAATTAGATAAAGATATAACCAATAAAGAAATATGTTCAACCCACCCACTCTTGCCCTTTCTTTGGTCAGCCTAATGGTTGACACATCTGGTCAACCAAATCTAGTCTAGACGCATCTAGGGTTCCCTACACCAAGCGAACATACTGAAAATTCTGCAGCTTTTTCGAGGCCGTTTCTAGCGAAATTCATAGAACATTAGGCGACGAGTATATTTGGAGAGCAATATAGTTCAGTATATGGGTTAGTGACCAGCGCATTTGTAACTTTGTAGGCAGCGTTCACAAAACAGTTTTTAATTGCTTAAATGACTAAGAATTAAAAGCGTTTAAATTAAGATGTCTTTACAATTTTGACTCATGAAATTAAAAAGCACAACTATTTGGTCATATGTATTGCGGTATAAGGTCAACAATGGGTTTCAAAAAGGTGATGTTATATTCTTAACATATAAATATTTTCCTACTATTTTGACAAACTCTTGTTGCTAAGAGATGCATCTATGATTTCTATCAATTTCATTAAAATCAATGCAAGAATAACAAAACAAGAAGAACAAAAATATTGAATAAATTTTAAATAAGCACAATTATATGGTCACAAGGTCTACTGGACTGTGTTGTCGTGCAGCACTTCCAGTGCCATAAAAATTAGCAAAACTCGAATAAACTGTACTACCGTAATTACCGGTGTATAACCCGCGGGTTATACACCGATTTTACAAACGAAACACCTGGGTGCGGGTTATACACCGGTGCGGGTATACACCGAATTCGAAAACATAAAACGATCATTTTGAGATATATGCATAGTCTTATGATAGGGAGCAATTAATAAGTGGGGTTTTGTTGTTACACAATCAGAGGATCAGTAATGCTCAGAGATTAGCGAGCGACACTGAATCAGAGAATGTGAAAACGATCCAATATTTGTCGGTCCA
>LQRL01050913.1:0-19830 GCA_001703475.1 Hydroides elegans | reverse complement strand
GTATCTAAGATTTATTGCGTTTGCACCGTGTGGACTATATCAAATCGCCATTCGCAAACCGACATTCGTTTGGTCCGCGCGAGTGTTTTAGTCGACACTCACTCAGACAATGCGATGGTCGCTTTACCAAAATGATGGTCGCAGATGCAAAGGTACACCCATGCGCCCTCACTAAAAGAATAGGCGTCTACATAAAAGAGCCCATTGTTTTAAACAGAGAAAGTTAATATATGTAGTTATGTCTTTATACATTTTTCCTGTATCTAAAAGCGATTGTTGGAATCAAAGTTAGGTCCAATTTTAATAACAGCTTCGCAGGGCTACCCTACAATAAATGTTAAGCTCAAATACTTTTGCATACTTAAAATCATAATACATTTAGCCCTAAAAACGTATCTAAAATACATTATTTAAATGCAAAATACTATATGCAACTCACTAATCTTACAGCTACGTGCACCACAAACACTGGATTTGTACCCCGCTGAGCCTTAAGCAGAAATGGCCTATTTGTGCGTAGGTCCATTTACTGAAAAACCTTGAACTAAATCTCCGGGCAATTGTCTTTTTGGTTTTCGGGTGCCCCCGTTATAAATGCTTTTTCTTGACAATGAGAGCACGCATGCTTTACTGGTTCTACCGTCTGTCCAAAAATGATTAGGATTGTTGTCAATAAACTGTATTTTTGCGCTGCATTTAATGACACGTTGCATTAGCTTCAGTTAAAATTGAAACAGACCGGTAGTCTATGCAATGAGGTAGATATAACAGATAAATATATCATAATTGCAATCGTGCAGTTGGTTTAGGTATCATAAAATGTAATGCGTTGCTTGAAAATATTCATTCAATGAATAACCTAGCCTTTTGGTGTTTCGGAATTTCATATGAACGCTGTGAACATTCAGAAAAACTATAGTGAAGCCAGATTCCGCATGTTCCTGCCTGCACCATTAAGTGTATTTTGAAAAATAAATACGCTAAATATTATAGTGGAGGCCGAATAGGCGTCATATACCATTCTGACGTGCGAATGCATTTTTGGTATGATATAATATTGGTTTTGATTTCTCAAAAGAACACAAAATATGTGATGAACCTAACAAAATCCTGCTATCTATAATAAACATAATGTCGCGCAATATACACACAATTGACGGAACTTCGCAGCAGTCAAATAACCCTTTGTTGTGTTTCAACTCATACATTGCCAAAAATTAGAAGCATTTTTGATCCTCCGCGGCGAATGTCGAAATCAAAACATTTCAGTGTGAATTCAACTTTTTTGTACTAAGTGCAAAAATATAAGTTTGTGTCGCTACTCCTAGATGTTTTAATGTAAAAAGGAATTTCCAAGGCGGTTGTAGTGGAAAAATTGGTCAAAGCGATTGAAAGGTTTTGTGCAATAATGTGTTAAGAATGCATATTGTATTTTTGGAAAATAACATAATTTCAATGTATAACATGTCCACACGTAACAACAGCATAACCGAAAACCCACAAGGATATATGCTATTGACCAATGAAGAATTACGTAACGCCCATTTTCTCTAAACTTGCCGATTATGTACCAAGCATGTTTTCTGCATGGAATCCTTTTTTTCCTAAAATTGTTTTGTTTATCTTAACCAATTTTCTTAAAAGATGTCATTGTTTTTATGTAAGTGCAAAAATGCAAATGCATTTCGTGATGTGTTTTTTATTGAAATTATGCGACGTATGTTTTTGGTGCGACAAAGCCCATATTGTATCTTTTTAAAGGGCAAATAAATATTAACTCAATTGAAATTAAATATATATTTTATATGTGTATCAATTGACAATATCAAATAAATATAATGTTTAATATGTTGACAGTTATGATACTCTTATTTCATAATATATTGTATTGTAATATTTAAAAATGAATATATCAGTGATCTTTGAGAAAATTAAAAGATTTGATTTTTTTTCTAGCTAGATTTACTAGGCTTTACTAGTCTTCAGTGCCCTCTAACGTTTAAGTTTTCAATTCTTTTGAATTTGATATTTGGTAGACTTCAGGATGAAAGGATTTGATTTCTTTTTTCAGTTTGAGCACAGTTATATAAAATCCTTCGATTTCATATTGACATATTCATTGACATATTCATCGATTATTAGTATTATGCTAAATTATAGAAATCTTCCAGTGTAAAGGCGCGTTCACGCAAAATAAGCTCGAAAATAATGTTTAAAAAGCGCACTTTTTGCGTGAATAGAAGGAGTAACTTGCTTTGTTTATATACAAAAGTTACTTTCGAGCTTTAGGTTTTCGTGTTTTTATTTTCGGGCATATTTGTTTGCGTGAACGCGTCTAAAGAGTTTCGAAAAAAAAAAACTCATGGAAATGATTGCTAGATTACCTCGGAAACGCACCCAGCCAGCATCATGATGTCGATTTCACAATTTGTTAACGGATGAACAGACCAACTTGGTGACTGGTCCAGAAATGGTTCTCTTGCTCGAATGTGGACCCTCGAGTCTACTCTAGCGCTAAAAACGACGACCTTTTGTTTTAAACGTCAATTGTGCCATTCAGATATGGCATGCAATGGATGGTGTACTCGGAAAAAAATGTCGCATTTTGATAGAACAACCCATTTTCGGTTCATATATATTCACTTACAAGTTTCATTTATAAAAATGTAAAGACAACGACGTCCAATCCTTACCCATGATCGGTTCGAAAGCGGCGCGCGTCCCCCGTTCGCTCTTATATGATATACTGAAAAAATAATTGGTGCCCTCCGTTTCAGAATTTTCTAGATCCGCTCCTGCTTTCGATACCTTGATACAAAAAGTTCATTAGGATTATGCGGCCAAATAAAGGTTGAAAAAATCAAAGCCCCTGTATAAATTGTGTATATATCTATATATATCATCTTATTTAGGATGTCGCTTGACAAAATTGGTACATTTTGCGTTCCAGTTCCGAAGGGCCAAATGTGGCGCAGAGTAAAAAGGAATAACCGAAATATTCTTTTTTTGCAACCAAAACGCTCTATATAAATGTATATAGATATATAAAACGTGTGTATAATAAAACAAATATATAAACGCGTGAATTAAGATGTATTAAGTCTATTGGAAAGAAATGTAATTTCAAAAATATTTCGAACTAAGGTTATTTTGATTGACATTATCTCTAGGATTGATTGGACGGTAGCAAATAAACCCAATAAACTTTTTCTATGACTCAATTTGGAAGATTTAAAGCAACATAATAATAATAATAAAATAAATGAGAAATGATAAAGTAATAGTCGATTACCGATCGAAAGTGGTTATAGTCATTCAAATAAATAGTTAAAAAAAAGGTGAAAAGGGGGAAAAGAACCGAAAATTGTATCATGATAAAGTAAAATCTAAAAACAATTATCAATATTTTTTTTCTTGGCTCCCAAAACAAAAATCTGAGACATATTGCTCACGTCAATGCACTGTATTATGTCGTCCGCTATATATATTTTTCCAGAAATGAAGGCTTCCGTGCTACAATATGCTCAATTAGTAATCCCAATGTTTCTCCCTCTCCCCCATTCCCATTCCTAGCCCATGATGACTCAAAATAAAAGTACAGATTTAGATGATTTACTTGACAAAGCGCATCTTACATACATACAGGTATAACCATGCTCAGTAAAGAATAAAGTTGCAAGCTACGTTAAGATCAATTGAGGACCTTATTGCATTGAATCCCTCATTCTAGAGCATGTATTACTCAGAGCGGCCGTCCGTCTACTCCCTTGTTTGGCCTCATTGCTCGCCTGTACAAAAAGGTCAGTGAGTGTACACCACGGAGGAGTGACCTCATTGACTAATGTTCACGCAACTGCTTATTAATCAATGGCTTCTATGTATGAGAAAAAAGAGAATTATTATAGAGAATAGCAAAAACTGGGATTGATCATAAGCTATGGAAGGATTGGTTGTGTATGGTGGGTTGGGTTGGGTAGGAGGGGTGTATGTGTGAAAGTGATACAGAACTATTTTGTATATTGATAAATCGTAATTATAAATCGTATTATTTTATGATTTGGTCGTTTTTTTTTGCTGCTCGAAAATCAAAATTGAGAACCATAGTGGACACATCCGAATTTGATCGAAAAAATCTACAAAAAATAAAGAAAGATATCAAACAATGAATATCAAATTTAAGATAACAAAATAATCTATAAATTTGAAAATAGGCAATGATACCTAATCTTTCCTTTGACTGTTGCCACCCATAAATAGCACACCACTTAATCCACACCCAACCCAAATATCAACGATTTTTAACCTTTATATGAATGCCTTCCCTGCAATTACAGACCTCCGTCCCTTTCTAAAGTAATCTGATAGCCGTGTCTATTTCAAAGCCCTTGTCGCCCCTAAGCCCTGTGAGGTCTCGCCAAGCCGCTTGGAGAGTCCCTGAGATGACGATTAAATTATTTCAAAATGGCCTTATCTGGATAACCTTTTTATGAATATCTCACCATAAGATAGATTTCAATAATATTTTGTGTTTTGAATTTAAATTGATTAAAATATATAAATGTTTAATGGTACAATAGCTTGGTGCGGGTTACAACGTCTAGTGTGGCACTTGCAAAGTTAAATGCATAATGAGATTCAACCTGTGACACTGTCCTTGGACAACCTGGTTCATATGTTAACGCATATAACATACAACTATATGACAATATAGCCGGTCATTTGACCCATTTTGATATTTTGGACAAAGATGCGTTATTGAGTAAACATTGTTTTATACACAACGCTCGAGTTGTACAAGAATTGCTCGAGAGATAGTAAATAGTCACGCAGGGACAGTCGGGGTTCCAATATCTGTCATCTTTCTTGCATTCGGTTGTTCCACTCTTTATCCTTGTCGTAATAACATTTTGATGGACGCTTCGCCGTTTCTTACGGAACCTCACCCCTTTTATATATGTCCTTCTTTTTTCGCCCATGCAAAACTTGCTTTTTAATGACGCCTCCATAGCCTGTAAGAAACAATTTTCTAGGTTTTTTCACCCTATGATGATCTCATAACAAAACCCCAAGCGCGACTCTTCCCTGAGTACTCAGTCCATTTGAAAACCAGCAAAAAAGGACATGATACGTTTCGCCTTGTAACACATAAGGACGTTAATGAAGCGTGTCCGTCGGGTCTTTTCATTTTTTTTTCTCTGTGCGCTATGGACATTTTGCTGTGTCAGAAATATTTGTATTTTAGCCATTGCTATATGCTGTGTGATTGAACTGGGGTGGATGCAAAATTAGGTTGAATATGAAGTTGTATTTATAAAACTGGATTTTAAATGAATTGGAATATTTGTGTTTTAGAAGGCCTTTATAATATGTTGAGTCTTTGGTCCTTTGGTTTAGTGATGCTCAAAGATCTCCTCCACCCCCATCGCGGATATTTGTAACATAGAGATTGTGACATCCATGCGATTTAGAATTTCCAAACTTTAACTCTAAATATGTTTCATAATCTTTGCCAATTTTTGCACGGATCCCGATTCGATTTTCATGCCACCTATTACCTGCTCGGCATTGGAAGAATCTTTTTCTCATTCTCTGTTCTCCCTTTTCCATTTTCTCTCACTTGTTTTTGTTGACACAACTGCAATAACCTTTCAATTTTTGCACTGTCCACCCCACCCGCTTGTTTGCCCGTGTGCACGTAAGCGTGCATTTTATTGTGTTTTTGGGTTTCAAATATTTTGCCGCGTATTGAGTTATGATTCTATATATTGTAAAGTGTATTTATTTATAAGTTGTGTATGTATCATTAAGTTGTATTATAGATATATTTGTGAAATCGAAGATAGCTCTTCTCTTAGCACTAATGGATAAACAATACCGGGATCTTTATTTTTGATCATGTCCATTTTATCTCTATATGTGTCCATCGATCATCTGTCTTTTTGCGGAGTATTCCGGGGAATTTTTGTTCGGAATTTTAACAAGCATCACGTTCGAGGCCTATATGACAATCACTCTAAAACAGGGACTAATATGGAAAATTTTGAACACAATTGCTTTTCGAAGGGAACCTGATTGCGATCCAGACATTTCAAAATGCATAGGTCGGCGACGAAAAATGATGACCCTCAGCATCTTCATTTTCTTCAATTGCAAATTAATGCCTTGAAATCCTTCTTCAAGCAACCAGTAGTCTTTTCCTATTTTCATCTCGGACGATTACGTTGCAAACCGAAGTACAATCGAGCAGTACATTGACCTAATTACTTCTATATACTCTTACGCCGCGTCTGTACCTAGGTGCCTTGTTTGGGTGTGTTTGGGCCTTGGGAGTTCACCTGTACGCCTTTGCAACCTTTTTGGGCTGAAAACGATTTATGTTTTTGAGTTGAAAGATCATGGACAGGAGATGAAGGCCGATTAGTTGGTTACGGGTTGCAGTTTAGTAGTTGACCACTTGTTTAGTAAAAAAGTAGAATTGCGATTTGAATTGCAATTATCATGGGAAGGGCAATTATGATTGTATGATTAAAAATAATAAATTTCAGAAACCGAGTGTTTTCCGATTTTAGTTTTAAACAAGAGATTATATATAAGGAGATAACGTTCGGATTTAAGTAAAAGATAGACTCAATGACCCTACTCAATGGTTTTTTACTCTGCTGATGTTGATTGAGTTCATCTACTGTTTTACACCAAAGACAATCGCGCGTGTCCTCTTTTAAGTGAGATGGAGGGTTCGCCTGGTCTACTCTGGTACATATAGGGATTGAGCACAACATTGAATAAGCTGAATGATAAGAGAGATACTCATTAATGAGACTGTTCATGATTTGGTGACGCTTTATAAGTCGCGAGTTCAGTAGCGATGGATTGATTTATGAAATTAGTTAAAAAAATGATAGTTTGTTATCATTGTTAAAGATTCTTAATTCTTATGCCAGACAGCAAAACGATCACTGAAAAAGGCAGTAAATGAATTTCATCAGTCCATAAAGGGTCATCCTCATTAACTAGATAAATAAAAGTAAACATATAAAATACATGTTTTGAAGGGTTTCTGATTGCTTGACTTGGTCCAAAATATGTATTTCAATTGCAAAAGAGAACCAAACATGTTGGAAGATATTCGATAAATTTGCACCCAGACAAAACACACAAAATACTAAAAAGGGGAACAAAAACTCAGGCATTTTGTAGTTGCGCAAGTTCACTGTACCTAAAACCAGTGTCTGTGCATTTCACACAACACATAATAGACCACGTTTTAAAAGAAGACGCGACCGCCCCCAAACACACACCACTAATTTAATAGAGAAAGGCCTTCAACATTGAAGAGTGAGAAAAGGGGGCGGTGCTTAAGTGGGTCATGTGCTCAATCCACGCATGCGCGTTTTGAAAAATGCAGTTGGACAAATCATTTGGTGTGTGCAATGTGTTTTGAGGGAGAGAGTTGTGAATAGAAATGTATTATGTTAATAATAAAATAAATAAACAGCATTGTTGGTTGCCGCGAGGGGTTTTATTATTATAATGTGTGTAGTATAGAGAGCCTTTTCTGTGGTTTTCATGCACATATATGCGATGATTGTATGCTATTTTAGTATCATCGTATAGGACTGTTTATGGTATAAATATATCGGACATAGAGGGAGGGGAGTTGGACAACGCATGTTATTTCATTGGTTGTGTATTCACACACACACTCACATACACTCATAGATACATGCATGCACACACAAAAGAGTGTATTTGAACCCTTTTTAACTGTCAACTGCACTTTTCAGTTGTAAGGACCAGGTCCAATGCCGTGTGTTGTTTCTCTAACTGTGTATAGTTGACTCGGTGCATAGAGTGACGGGAACTACATTTGGAAAGAGACGGAAAAAGAACTGAACTCGCCCACAAAAAAACAGTGCGTTTTTCGGTTCGAACCCAATTTTTTGAGGATTTGATAAAAAGTTGGAATTTTGCGACGCGCGGCGGGGAAAATTGTGTTTTTTTTTGTGGATTAATATTTGATGTTTGTTATTGCGGTTTTGTCTTGTGGTGGAATCGAGTTATATTGTGGTTTATGGAAACTATTGGTAATGTGATCTGGTGATTATAATTTGATTATTTGAGTATGGAAAACAATTGACTGTTGACGCTTATGATTGCAAGAAAAGCTACATTTATGGATAAATTATAAAGCATTTGGAGATAGTCATATATGATATATCCAAAAAAAGGACAAATCTTGTATATTAATAGGCACATAACATTGAGTCATATGATATCTTACCATAGCGTATCATATCAATAGCAAAATACAATTATTAAAGAGTAACTGCTGGAAATAATTGTATTTTTAATTGTTACATTTTCGCCCCCAAAAAAAGCGGGGAATTTGAAAGGAGCCTTTAGGTTTTGTTTGCGTATTTTCTGCATGGACGCGTGTAAAGGATACAGTTCTAATGCAAATATCAACTGTGGTTGAAAACATTGTCTATGACTGCTAGACGTTTAACATTTAGCGATACAAACCACATCTCCCCTTTCGTGTTTTCTTATGAAATTGTCTTAATGCATCAAGGATATTCACCTTTAATCTTGCAAACTTCACAAAATCTCAAAATTAATAAATGCAAACAATTATCTATAGTGAATTTTGGTAGTTGAATTAGCGCGAAACTGATGTATTCGAAGGATATATGTGAATTCTGAATAATATGGGTTCTAATAATTGCATATAAATTGGATAAAGTATTGATTTAAAAGATATAAAAATTGATATATACAAACAACTGTATGTTTAATATTGAATCAAATCTAGATTAAAACAAAAGGCTATACGCAAATAGGATAGACATTGAAAAATAAAAGAAAACAATACGTAAATAAGAGAGTACATCATCTGTTTGGAGTTTACGTGGGACATGGACAGCGGATAAAAGCGGAAGTTAAAACATTCGACACGTTTTGGATTTAAGGGACAGAAGAACCAGATGAACTACCAACACAACATGTATCCCACTCCCTACCACCATGCAGGTAATACTTAATATTGTTGTAGGGGGTAGAAACGTAACCTTCGCCAAATATCCCCTCCCCTCCCCATTTAAACGGGGCTATAAAGAAACGTAAGTTTGAATAGACAATACAGATGGGCGGATGCATGAAAAACGGGTAACTGTTGGTGACAATAATATTTAAGAACCGGACGGAGGGACTGGGGAAACCAAAGTAGCGTTTGTGTATTCCATTTAAGAGCGAAGTATCGCCTCTCTTAATCTGCGCCTGCTGCAATCAAATACCTATCTTTTATGGGTTGAATTACTATCTAAACATATATGATACATCTTCTTCATACTGTTTTTTTCTGCGTCCAATTCTTCGATGGGATAGCAGTAGAAATACGGTTCATTATCCGGTTTATTAGAATATAATGCTAAATGGACATGAATCCAGCAGGGTGTTGCATTTGCTTAGACTCTCGGACATTGAATCAGGACGATATCAACTGGTCGAAGAGTTCCGACAACTATGGCGTTCTTTATCTAGGCGGAAATTCTTTATAATTGGTTGGCCGAAGCTATTGAACGAGTATATCCTAAACTCCTCGGCTGGGTAGTTATTATGTATACTTATACTACGCAATATCATCCATGTATTTAAGAACATGTCCTACCAACCAGGATGAACGATCCATAAGGAGAATCATGAATCATGAAAATATACCGATTACTGAGGAGACAATTTTGATTTAGGTCTGAGTTTGAGATTTTGAATAATAAATATCATTCTGCTTCATTTTATCAAAAAGATGAATTGAGTTTACTTTTGTCATAATGATGATATGCTTTGATATGATGAGTAGAAATAAGTGTCAAATACATAGAATTTAGCATCCATTACTGCATGTTGATTCCTAATATTTCTATGTTAAATTGCTACTGATTAGCGTTATAAGGGTGATGCACTGAATGGGTGCATTTTAACTTTTTTGTATGACCATAAAAAACGATTTCAGTCAAATATAATTTCTTCTAGAACCGACCAAACCTGATGAAAATAGATCTCGATAATTTAAACATATGTATAGGATCAGTCCTTTGCAAATTTAGAAAAGGACACGTTTACCTTTAAGTGAGTGGTTACAAGGAACATTTTGGGTCAACTCACCCAATTATTACAAATAACCAATTTTTTCCCCCATTATTTTGGACGACCAATCATTTTGTCACATATTTATGAGTGATTTAGGTTGATTTTGATCTTGGGTAAAATGTCTGACTCTGTGGAATAAGACGCCTAAAGACGCGTTCACGCAAAAAAAAAAGCTCGTGAATTTTGCGTGGACAGAGGGGATAAATTGCTATGTTTTTATAAGGGCTGTGCCGGGTCGGGTATTTTGTTACACCCGAAGGCAATACCCGACTGAACACCCGACCCGAAGTTTGATAAACCATGATTTACCATGGTTTACGAGAATTTTTGTTGGTGTGAACGCGGCCTTTGGCCTCTGCTTACATTAAAAATCGTTACATAAGTCCTGCAAAGAAAACAGTGAAAATCGCAACTTGCGATTTCAAAATCGCTCATTGTATGTAAGCAGGGCCTTACTCTAAAAGAAAAAGACATACTATGTTAAAACATATTTATTTTGATGCATATACATGGTATCAGATTATCGGTTCTGCAACATACTGATATTTGATATATGTATATGGACAGCGTGTCATTTTGGGAAAAGCGGGTTTGAGCATTTTTTCTTGGCAATCACAACAAAAATCACTCGTTCTATTTTATATAATTAGAAAATTATATGAAAAAAAATACGTTCAGAATTATGTCCTAAGTTTTTGCTTAACGTCATGTTCTGTATGGGACCTCGTGGTTTAGGCTTATCAAATAAGCATATCAAAATTAGATAAATAATTATGTTGTTCAATTACGCAAAATATAAATAATCAATAACTAAGTTATCTTGTACAATTTATGACCACACCCTTCAAGGTGTTTAGAGAAGCAAGCAAAATCAGGAACTTATAAATAAGATTATAATCAAAAATAGTGTCTCGCATGAATTAATCTGTTTAAATTCCAGTAATATTTGTCTTTTATCGAAATGCATCACAGCCACGCTTTAAGATGGACCAGAATTTCACACAAAGAAAAAAGTCATGAATCATATATTTTCCTTCAAGATTCGACTTGATGATTTTCATAATAATAATACCGGGTAATCAACCATCTCTCATATGTCCAAACACGTCCGATGGGGCGATTAAACTAAATTAAGGTGCAACTCTGCACTTATTGCATTTAATATCGTTACAAAGAAAAGAAAAGAAATGTCGAAAATGCTTAAAAGTTCATTTTGTTTAATATGGAGTGGCTCCATACATACGTCAAAGCAGGACACGACCTATTAATCCGTCCAATTAATCCACCCACGAATTATCAGTATTTTACATCAAAACAATAACAATAAGAAGTATTTTTTTTTGGGGAATATTCCCATAATTTTGTCGCCTTGCTTTTGTATTCATACATACATTGTATCTTCTGAAAGCTTTGTTTCCTCTTAAGAAATCAAATTTTAACCGGAAGGGTTTTCAAGTCCTTTTGTGAGCTTGAAGTTAAATGGTTATAGCTACATGGTTATGTCCTGGTTCGGCGTCCTTTATATAGTGCAATATACGTTGTTGATATCCCATAGACGTGCAATAAATATACAAATATCACATGGCCATACAATATGCCTTTTAATAACTGCCACTGTTATTTCTGTGGCGCTGGCAAGTCCAAGCAATGATCGAATCACAAAGAGAAATGGTTATTCCACGTCAATTTATCCCACTTTGTTAATCCAACCATTTTGCTATAAGTTCTGTATTTGGTGCATCGGTGTCAACTACTTTTAACGTTTTCGTAGAAATTTGATATGTTTTAAAAAATGATTTTTTTATATGCCTGGTTACGAGTAGATACTCAAAAGAGGGATTGGGCAGTTTTTTTATTAAAGATTTCGTTTTAAATATAGTCACGCCACACCTTTATTACTCATTAAACTTGGAGCAAGTCGCGATTGAACTTCTATTGCAGAATCACATATTGTAAGATCAAATCACAGGAATACTACTAATTAACTGTAAGTGGTGATACATACATGTATATTTAAGTATTTATATATGAAGGGGATGAACTTGTGAAATAAAATTGTCGAATATTGATAAACATGTATATGAGTCGGCAAAAAAAAAAAAGAAAATCAGACACAAAGAGCAGAGAAAAAAATCTAATTAAGGTTCAAACTACTTAAAAAATATAATATGTAATTGCAGATATATTTGAAAGTAATGCATTTTATGGATAAAATATATTAATTTCTTGGTTATTAAGGTTTAATAAGTAAGTTTGACAAAATTACAATTTTAGAAAAAACTTTTATTATTTTATCTTACATTCTATATTAAAGTCGTCCCTTTAATCTTCCGCTTGTTTCTAAACACATGCTTGATGCTTTTTACTTTTAACAACAAATTTTTGATAAATTTCGAGTTGATTGAATCAAAGGATTGGTTTATGTTTACAAAAAAATGATCTAAAATAATTCTATTCTACTAACTGGATGCGTATTTGCATGTTGAAGATGAAAGATGAATTTGCGCATTATGAGTTAAAAGAACCAAAAAGGATGATGAAGAATGACTAAGGAAGAAGAAAAAAGTAGATTAGAAAACAAGTTTTTACAAAAAATACCCAAAACAGAACTTCAAAATAGAATAATTACGTGATCAACGCATATTTACAAAAGACATTTTACTGATCATCATATCAAAAAGTTATAAAGAAATGCAAAAGATATATTTGCATAGCAGTAAAGGAACAGAATGCGTGTAAAGAATGTTATATATTTTTTTCCTTTTTTGGGCCAATGTTCGCTCTTGTAAGTGCAATTATGTCAATATGGGCATCTTATATTTTTTTTATTCTTCAAGAGCCTATTACACTAAAATATAATGCATTTCCTTATATAGTACAAACCCCTTTGTACAGAGGGTTTGTCCTTTGTTTATAGTCATTGGATCATTGAAAGATGGTGAGCTCAAAATAAAGAGAGAAAAAAAAAAAGATTTATTTTAGTGATTTATGTAGTAGATATTTTAGTAATTAATGTGATACTTAATATAGTTTATATATTCTAAGTAAACCCGTTTAAATTAGATAAAATTTATTTCAATAAGTTAATTGTTTGTTATTGATTGTACATTATTTTATACGTATTATCACCTTGTATAATTTACGTTGACCCTTAAAGGGTGCCACATGATAGAAACTGATAATACGGTAATCCACGTGTTAGTATGCTTCTCAGTTAGCGTGATTGTGATATGATATGGTTTAGTTTAAATCCATTGGATATAGAAGTATGCAATGAATGAATGCATGAACAATATTAAATGCGAAATATTTTTTTTAGAAAGTTACAAATTCTAGAATTAAGTGACATAATATGAATTGAAGTTTCAAAATCATGCGTGCAAATATTTGTGAATTTTACTCTATATAATGAACACGTTTCCCCGTTTTTTTTTTCAAAAAAGGGTCAAAGGGTTTAAAATGGGACTTTCTTATTGTAGCATTCGATGCATGCATGCGCCCTCGAGATGAATTCTGAACCAATGAAATGTAATCTGGTGGGGTTAAAAATATATGAAAGTTATGACTTATATTAAATATACCTACCGTAAACGTTTTCTATTCAAAATAATGTTACATTATTCGAATAGCATTTTTGTTGTCAATACCAAATAAGTAAATATTATAGATATGTTTAAAATGGTCGTATAAAATATGACTGCTAAGTAAATAAAATACGTAATTGCAAAGATGACAAAACAATGTTAAGTTTTCCATTTTTCTAGCCATACCCGTCCCGTAATACGTTTTCTTTTTGTTTTATAAACTGGACAACTATACTTTATTTCCTCGACCTATCCTATATATTTTGATTAAATTAATATAAAAAAAAATAAAAATGAATGAGAACTAGCATAAAATATGATTTGCGTGTTTTAAGCTGCATCAAGACCGTATAAGAATTTTACAAATAACTTAATTACAGTAGACTCTCGTTAATCGGAACTCCTTGGGACCGGTCATTTTGGTTCCGATAAACCGTGGGTTCCGATTAACAGTAGTAAATTTGTATAAATATACGGTTATGGGATTTTAAAATCGGTTCCGATAAACAGATAGTTCCGATTAAAGGGGCCTAGTCTACTTATGAATTTGCGTAATTGTTAACGGCAATTTTAGTAAATCATACAAACACGGGTACATACATTATATTAACATTACGTTATACTGGTTACACTTGTTATGATTTAATGAATGATTGAAGTTTTAATATTCCATTTCGGTATTTAGCATATTATAATATTAAAAAAAAAAAAAAACATTTTTATATTGAGCACGATGTTCAAAATGTCAAGACACATAAAAATACATTGTTTTCTTTCATATTCAATGTTTGCATGTTATTTATTACTTAAATATAATTACAATTTACTGTAATGGAATAGTCTTATAACGCTTGATAAATAATGAATATTAAAATAGTAAATCAAAATGTAGAGTAAAATAGACATTAAAACATGATAATGTAATAAAAAAAGAACATTAAAGTGTTGAAATGTTTCTCATGATGTGTTGAACGTTAAAAGTTTAGACGAATACCGGTCAACAAGTTCCTGGACATTAAGTCCCCACACTAATGTCACTGAAAATGTCAATAATGGGCACGGTCCGCGGCCAAATATAAAATATTTGGAGCGTTATTAGTTAAAGTCTGACTGAAGTCTATCACCACAAAAAAAAAAAAGATAATTAATAAGAAATATAGTTTTCAGTGGATTTTTCTCTTGGCCTATGTTCATTTTTTGTATATTTTCCGTTGACGTAAAATTAGGCAGGGAGCACGTCATCTCTCACTCTTGTTCCCGTGCAAATAGTGCACAAACTATGCTAGGTAGGAAGGGGATAAGGGGGCAGGGGGTGTTGGGGTGGCTAATTTAGAGTGGGTCCACCCTTTGCAATAATGAATTGCTTATGTTCTCCCACAACCCCGTACTAAATAGTTCACATTCAAAGCCACCCTTCCATTAAAAATGCAACCCGAAATACAATTAACTTTTTCCGATCTTTTTAGCTCGCCATTCGACATTTGACCCTTTTGTGTTCGGGTCTGATTTGTTAGTGCATTGATGGGTTATTTTTTGGGGATGATTGTTGGCAAGTATAAATTGAGTATGGGTTTTATGAAGCTCAAATATCGAAACATATCTTTCTCATTTTTCATATACAAATACATCCTCTCCCCGCTATATTAACGAATATATAATATAAATAAATAAATGAAAACGAAATAATATTAATATTAAACTGATCACAAATTGATGTGTTGCACATATACATTCGTTTCGCAATTTCGATGGGGTTCATTGATTCATATCGATAACCATAATATAATATGAAGGAAAACGTGAAGGCATATTCATGTTAAGAAATGGGTATGTCCGTGAAAGTGATCATTCGAGCAACAACGGATCCCTTCTTTCTATGGAACAAAATACAAAATATAAAAGAACCGTTCATTCGAGCGTGGGCACTTAGACGGTTCCTTTACGGTTGGTTGAGTTATTCTTTGAAAATACGATTCATTGAACATTGACCATTTATAATATAGTCTTTCTAAAAATATAACAGTGAATTTGATGAATCAGAAAGTTGGGTTTGGGTTTGATGATTTGCTGAGCTATACTTAGTTTGTATTTCTGACTCCTAATCGCGTTAAGATATTGGCCCCTATCTTGCTACATTTGTTCTCACATTTCGTACACCATTACACTAACAACAATGCATACAATACGTAATGACCGCTTTCTGTGTTCCCGGAGAACTCTCTTGAACTCACCAGTTAACTTTCTGCACTTCTTCCATTTCGAATGGTTCTGTATTCTTTGCCTTCTGATTTTGAACATCGTGTGTATAAATTCGTTTTGTTTATGTTGCGTTCGAATGGATCAAACTCGCCTTCAAACCATGAATTCTAACAACTTCTAAGATCATAGTTCAGATAGTACAATAATATTCACCCTCTAAACTATTGTTCAAACCACAAATAACCCACCTTCTAAACCAGCTTCAAACTAAGGTAAATGCATTTACCTCAAATCGCAAATGAAAACAGTTTTACGATGGGTTGAAGCAAGATTTGAAGATCTTATCTCGCCTCGCAATTTCGTTTTAATTATATGTTTGTAAGGATTAATGATAATCACATTTATTTCCCCAATTCGTGTTTCAATATTAGTTTATAAAGCCTTTTTCCAACACTCCTATATTCTAAATAATTGAACGCACACATTTAGGAGACATATTATATATGATTTGGGGAAACTTGATTTTAACTGCGTAAAGGTAAATGTATTCTGAATATTTCAACGTCAATTTATTTATTAGCATATCAAAACCTGTACTCAAATCACACATGTGCTTGTCTGCAAAAAAGAAAAAAAAACATATCAAAAGCCTATCAATATGAAAAAAACCCAACATTGATAAAAGCACGATTGATAAAAGCACGGCTAATGATAAGAATATAGTAATGCGGGCCCCCATTTCTCTATAGATTTTTTATCCTCTCTCATCATAGCACACTACCGTTAGCGAGACTACATTTTAAAAGACTTAACATGCTTTTCCGCCTGAGGGGAACTCTAAGCCAGTAATTGCACTAGCTGCCACTGAAATGCCGCTGTTTCATTGGTCCATTATTTGTGAACACGTGATGCGCAGATTGGCAAAAATGGGAGAACTGCGCGCGCGCCTGCAAAGGGATTTTTAGGTTTTCTTATTTTGGGGGAAAAGAAAATTGCCGTTTTTTATGTAGGTAGCGCGATCATGTAAACTAAGTGTGAATTTAGTGGCTTGGGCTTATATAGAATGCGTTACAGGAAAAGCAACAAAGCAACGAATATTTTGTGAAGCACATAATGTCTTCATTTCATCATTATTCTCTTAATATAGCTTTTTTCAAACGTTATTTTCCAATTTGCCATTTTGAAATATAGTTTCCCTGCCGAAATTAAGCTTAAGTCCCATTCTTGCGTTTTAGAATATTGTTTTAATGAATTCAAACTTATTTTAGTACAAACGTTGTTGTTAACTTCAAGAAATAAGCTTATTCTTTAACATGACATAATAAATTGAGATAAGAACTTTAGAAGTGTCTGGTAAAATGGAAGCGAATTGATATAAACATACCCCACAGAAATGTCTTTATTTTACGAAAATATAAATTCAATGAAGAAAATAATTTGTACAAACTTACTTAGATCGAATCATTATAACTATAACTGTTATGGTTTATCCGTTGAATCGTGTTTGAACTTCAATAGTGAATCGGGATAGCTTCTTTAGTTACTTCAAATAAATCCTGTTACTCTACAATTGATGAAAAGTAATGGATTAGAAAATAAAAAATCACTTTTTAACGTTTTTTTTTTTTAGAATGTAACACATATTTTTCTGATAAATCATTATCATACCCTCTGACTGTCGATACATCTCTAAAATAATGCATATATCGTATTCAACCGTTTCTTTTAGCCCAAACACCCATATTAAAAAATAAATAAAATAAAATAAAAATCAACAAGAAAATACTTTTGCCCAATTCATATCCTCCATTTTTCCCTAATCTGCACTCCTTTCCGTTAAAATATAATTTTAGTTTAATCAAATGATTTTAAGCTAAAAAATTGAGACAAGTATTGATTTAAATGAAAGCATTTGCACCTCTAGCTACCTGTTTTTAGCATTCAACAGTTAATTTTCTTTTCGAACCAATGAGATTCAATCTCGACTTGAATATCAAAGAAAACATGTCTTTCTTGTAGTGTTTTTGCCGAAGTAATGCACGTTTTGTTTTGTAAGAGAACATTGATAGCGAATCAATAATATTTTCAACCAAAAACGCTAGGCCTACACCGATTTTTCTGTTTTTTTTTTTTAAACTTCGATATCTTATCTTTGAGCTAATAAAAGTTCTTATTTTGGATGTTGAATTATCAAATATACATGTATGAAATTCTTCAACGAAAGTCATGCAGATTTGTGCAAAATGTAGGTATTAAAAATATATTTGATCCCTTGGATTAGGACGCCACTTTTTAAATTGCATTTTACGCGTCTTTCATTTGGTTTTCTTTTTTAATTCGACTGCCCTGGACGAAACCTGTTTCATTAAAAATATATAAATGAACTTTATCCATATGCTTCTAATTTCGATTTAGAAAATCGCGCATTCAATTTCAAATGTCAATTTATACGCTTCAGATGATGCACTATTCGGGCTTGTTCACACTAGAAGCGACACGCGACAATATACTTATTTGTTCTTTATAAAACGGGCGATTCTCTGTCGCTAGTTTTATAAAGAACATATAAGTATATTGTCGCGTGTCGCTTCTAGTGTGAACAGGCCCTTCATGTCAACAATCAGAAGTCAGGACTTTTAGAAGATTCGGTTTTTTTGTACCTTAATTATTAGTTGACTCTGGTGCAGACAGTTACAGTTAGTAATAAGTTCTCACCATCTTCTTCACCAATTTGCCAAATTTAGATTTATGATTTAAAAAAATACATTTGGTATAAGATATATGACTACAAGTTGTACCGTTCCACTTGCTTTTCATACATTTAATGGCTTTATATAACGCGAGAATTTTAAATGAAAATTGTATGGGCCAATCGTGACAAGTAAGCTAAACAACAACGAAGAAATAAACAGTTTACTGCCATATGTTCTTTTTTCTTTTAAGCACATTTTCCCGTGTATTATAAAATGTCATATAGAAAAAAAACTCCAATTCCATCATTTAGTCCTAAAATCTTATTAATAAGCAAAAGCAACAGCAGTAGTGTATAACAAGCTAGGATGTCCTAAGACGAATTTTATGATCATCATCTAAGGCTTGGCAATGGTTTTTTTTTGAAGACAGGATTAGTGTCTGGGGTCCTTTTGAAAATCAATGGGGGTTGAGACATGGGGTTGAATAGGGGATTAGGGGGTTTTAGGGATTAGCTATTATTGTTTCTGCTCAAGGGTGATGGTAAAAACAATGGAGCCATATATTCAAGCGTATCTAAACCCTGCTCAAATTCCGTTAAGACTATTTTTTTCTCACCTTATGATTGAGCTGGCATTTTTTGAAAAAAAAAAACAACAAAAGAGTCGGATTGTTTTCACATCCCAATGCATCTCAATATCGATGCGCTTCATATAAAAGCTGGATAGAAATAATGGTAAGTATTTTATATTCTATTTCAAACTAACGGGTGTTCCATGTTGAATGTTTTTTTTCTAAAATGGATATAACACCAACCGGAACAAAACGTCCTAATGAAACAACTGAAAATGATGGAACTCATAAACATCTCAAAAGGGAATCTATAACAGATGTCAGGAGGCAATTGGAAATGACTCAAAATGAAAATATCGGTAAGTCTAATATGTGTATTTGTTAAAAGTAAATGGAAAGCATATTTAAAAGAATTTATTCGTCGGGTGTTATAGATTGTATACACATAAAAACTGTGACTATAACAATATTATTCAAGGCGATTTCTATTGATATGGCTATAATTGGATTATGATTTCGTACGAAATTCATATTTTGTTTTTACAGATTTAATCATGGAACTGCTTGGTGAATCTGATGCAATGTTTGATCATGAAAAATATTTAGAGGGGATTCAAGAATCTGATATAGAATCATT
>LQRL01050895.1:8028-23859 GCA_001703475.1 Hydroides elegans | reverse complement strand
GAGAGACGTTGTGAGAAAGACGTTGTGAAAAAGACGTTGTAAGAAGATCGTTGCGAGGAAGATATTTATTTTGACTTGCTGCTTTTTATTGACAAATATTTGTGTCAAAGAATGTTTTGCCTAGGCAGCTGGGGGCTTTGCATCTCTGATACCTATGTTTATACAGTCCCAACTATATTGCAATTACTTATTACGATGCATATATTTTCCTCCTCATGCTTATGTTGGTGCTGCTATTAAATCTTGTGACAATATCCCGTCAACATTTTCATTTCCAATGTCCCTCCCCTTTCCCCAGTTGGTTTATTCTCAATTATGTTAATTCGCTCTTCCACCAGAGATAGAATTCTATTAAAAGTTCATTCTCAAGTTCCGTAGAACCTAGTCTATAGACAACGACTCGATTTAATGGGACAGTAAACTGAAAATTTGGCATTCCATTCAATTTTGTATTATGTTCTTATCAAAGCAAAATTTGGAAATTTTGTCTGCTTATAGGTGTGTATGTTAGGGATATATTGTATAAATATAATGCAATTTTAATATCCAAGATATGAGCTATGACAGGACCAACTTACATGGGGTTGTCAAATCAGTGACCTGGGATAATGGGACAGGACGTTTAATATGCTAAACATTTGATAGTATTATGATAACATTGCATTGCATAGAATAGAAACAAATTTACATATGCTTATTGATTCCACATTAAATGTGTAAAAAACCTATTAAATGTTATAGATGTATTGACTGATCATGTTTTTTTCATCGAGTTTACAAATAATCAAAATTGATGTTTTATCAGCACAAGACCCTTGATATGCGATGGTAACCGCATATCATTTCAGACATAGAACCATGTTTCCTTTTGTATATTCATCCAGCACCTTTCTGAAAGGTCCGGGTACGCTAAACTACCCTCGGCTCGCCTTAGATAAGTCCCTTGATTATTCAATAAATTGCAGTGCATTATTTAGATTGTTCTTTGTGACATGATTCCTATACATGTATTTGATTTTCGACAATTAGGCACAAATAAAGATCACCACATATCGTTTATAAAGTTGTCGAAATATCTTAATAATAATAATATCGTTATAAAACACTGTTTGAATTGTATCTTAATGATATTAATTCAACACGCTTTACTAAGCAAAAAAAAACACATATTCTATTTAAGTTAGTTGCAGTCATATCATAGACTACATAACTTAATGCATATAGACTCATGAATATAAAAGACCTGATGTAAAGAATGTGTCAAATCCTCAAATGATGGGTAGAGAAGTATATAGTCCGACCATTAAAGCAAAATAAACAAGTCTGTGTTATAGGGGTAATTTGTGGAAATAATAGGTTTAAGTTTAACAGCTTGATTATCAAACTGTCAATGTACACTCTCTCTTTCATTGCTAGAAATTACCATTACAATTATGGCGACAATGTATGTTTATTTGTGCACACTGGTACCTGTCCCGTTATCCCAGGTCTAACATAAGCGCTACCCCATTTCATAAATCTATTAAAATCTGAGTCATTGTTTATATTATATAAATTTTAATATTATAATCCCATTGTACACATGCACACCTATAACATATGACAAAATCATGATTTTTAAAAATGGAAAAGTGTCAAAAAACTTTACATGAATTTGAATTTTCGCATTTTCTGTCCCATTAAATCGAGTCGCTTTCTATGCACTTTCTGATGTCATTTTTTATGTTTGATTTACTAAATCATTGGTAAGAGATTCGTTTATGAAGAACACATATATATATATCTATATATGCACGCAGTTTAGAGGAATTCACACATTGTTTAAGACTGACCATTTCCAATTATATCAATACACAAACCAAAACAAATCATGGTGTATGATAGGCTATGTTTCCATATTAATTTTATGCAGCGAAAGCACGATAATATACATTTGATTATTTAAAACTTTATTTTTAACATGTTTAACGGTGTTGAGCAACGCTTAAGTGCTGCTTGGAGAACACCGGCTCAAAACCATGATCTGCACACCAAAGATATTTTATGGCTAACACCAAGCTTTACAATGTAAAAGTTCCATAGATTCTAAGAGCAAGCCTGCACTCCATTTTTTTGCTTGGCTAATACCAGCTTGAAACAACGCTTGAAACACTGTTGAAACGCCGAACTGCACTCCACTAAGAATGTATTTCTCGAAATGTCTAAGCCAACTAGAATATGGTGGGGATACCTATTGTGCTCGTCAATATTGCGTTCAGCAAATAACGATGATCATTGTAAAAGTGTTATAAGTTTGCTTATCTGTATAATTATGCGTATATGGTTGAAGCAAGGGATGTGTAAAATATATTGTACATTCATGTAATTCGTAAATGGACAACGGAATAAGGCAAAAATCAAATTTTATATATTTTACAGTTTTATTGCTCTCATACATTCCTTACATTTGACGAATAAAAAAGTTACTGTTGTATACTATAATTAGAATAAAATCTTGATTAGATAGTGTTCTTTAAACATGTTAAATATTACCAATAATTGGTAAGAACATTTTAATCTTTTGTTTATATATATAAACGGCTATATAAAATAAATAAATCAATATTAACACTTGAATATCGAAATTCAACATTTTCACAACTCCAAATATCACATCAAAATTTATTCGTAATGTGAATCCTTGTCATTAGACTAACCAATCATTTCAACATGTCAATCAATCAAATTCAAGTGGATGTAAATGTATCATTAAACAAATTTAATGTTGAATAAAAATCTTATACATATGTATATGTGTTAACATTTTTATTACAAATAAAGTAAGCAATATTAGCCCCAAATGCGAATAGGCTATTTTAATACTTTAACATAAATTTATTATAACCATACCAAACAGCTACTCTAAACAAAAAAGTTTTAGCATTAGGCTCAAATCATAAATTGATTCGAAATTTCTATGAAAGACATCGGGAAATGCACAATAAATTACATCACATGATTATAATACAGTCCTTTATTACACACCTATTATAACGAATTCAATATCAGTTCAAAATAGGTTTGCTTTATTAATACATTTATTCAAATCTGCTATGAAAGACACCGGGAAATGCACAACGAAATTACATCACATTATCAACATATAACTCTTAATAAATCATACACCTATCGTTACCAATTCGATATCCGTATAAAACCTGCTCAGAAACCCCTCCGTATAACCAATCAACGCCCAATCCCTCATACGCCGTCCATACTCCCTGTCCACATTCATAAATCCATGATACCATTCCAACGCCTCAATCCTCTCCACCAATCGCTCCCGCTCATCCGCAGATAACACGACCACGTGACCTAATTTACATATAATGTGTTGGAGGCTGTTGGCGATGTGTTCGTATTGAAGTGAGCGTTCGCCGCCCTGTTGAAGTTCGCCCGCGTGGATTGAACGCCAAATGGTTGTAAGGGAGATGAGGTCTTTGTAGTAGGCTTTTATGACAGCTGGGAGCTGAAAAGTACAAGAAAGACGAATTAAAACTATAGAATTCTATAAGTTACGAATATATCAATTACATATTTTTTCTTTGATTGGAAAAAACCGGGAGCTGTGAAATAAGTCAAGTCAATATAATCTATACGTTCAATATCTTATTTTCCTTATATTAGTTACACATACATTAATTTTATATTCTTTTGCACATAACACATAAGGAACCTGACTAATATACCATGTGTTTTCGTTGATAGATATGGTAATAAAAACCAGCAGTTATGTTTATCGAATTGATGATTTTGGTGGTAAACCAAGCATTTAAAACCAATTGTTTTCATCTGTAAAATTACGCGATGAAGTAACAACAGGCTATAACGGACAAGTCTGAGCGAACCAGCCCGTTTTTTGTCTGGCTAGTTTTAAAATGATATGAAAGAGTGAAGAAATGACTGAAAAACATGGTGCGATTAAGCGAAATACCCTGTCTATCAATATATCCGTTTGTAAGAGTTCATATTAAATATTGAAATATTAAAGTACATAATATATGAACACCTACCCCTTCTGAAGTTATATCACTGTGACCTTCGTATGGTGGAATTGAGACGCCTCCTCTCTCCATAAACCGTTCGTCTTCCTGGTATAAAGAGACAGATCATTTTGTCAAAAAGGTGCTTTGACTGGCTTAACGTTTATATCCAATTTATTTTAAAAGGAAAAATGAATATACTTGAATATGTATTTTTTCATATAAATATATATTTAACTTTTGAATACAAATTTGTGTTTCATTTACATTAATTATGTAATCATACCAATGTTTACTTATATGTAGGTTTAGTAACTTCACCAATAACCTTCATCGACCCGCCACTATACACCCTTAATTCTTATTTCAGAGTGAAATAGAAATACAATAAATGAACTTAATAAAATAAAACAAATAAATAGAAATGAACACACTTACATAATCCTCCCTGTACTGTTCCACCGTGGCAGTCAAAACAAGCACACTCCTTGCGATGTTTCGCACAAGAGTCGCTTCATCAAGTCTCATCCAACCCGCGAATTGACAGGACGTTGAAAATGGAATGGTCGGTGAATTGGAACCTGGGTTGTTCTGTCTTAGAATGGTGGCGCTTCGGGTTGGCGGTATGGCGAGGAAAAGGAGGATTGACAGTGAGGCTATGAGGGAATCTAAAATAAGAGGAAGAAAATAAAGTTCTAATGGCTAATTGAAATCCATAAACGATTTTTAATTATCAAAATGTATAAGAGTGTGTGTTTATTCCTAGGCCGCGGTTACACTGAAAAAAGAGTAGCAGCTTTCTCTCACAAGATATGTTTTGAGTCTTATGTTTTTTTTATAGCAAGATTGACGTGACAAAAACACAGTGCAACCACCGTTTTTTTTGAAAGAATGTGTTTACTGCTATGTAACAGTGGCCTAAGGCTTTTGATGATGTGATGATGATTTCGTTTTGGAACTAGTGATGTCTCTTGCATTAGGATCCGTCGAAACAAAATATGATTTTGATGTTAGAACTATTTGCTACTATATTTAGACTATTCATGCAGATGCTTAAATTTAAAGTTTGAATTCACTTATTCTCTTCATCGAACTATACATTTTTTTATATCGTATATGTAAATATAACAAAGCATGTTGAAGACGTTTAGCGACAAAATATTATCAATTTGGAACTGATTCGATCTATGATTTTTCTTAAGTTCTTAGTTAAGTATATGTTTCTTACCTTGTAGGTTGCCCATTATCTTAAAATCGAAGTATTTAAATTAATTGTAATGATGAAGTTCTCCTAGTGATGGTTTGGATTTCAGAATTGAGTTTGATATATGTTGACGTTTATACCCTTTATTTATATCCTTACTTCTTGAGGATTTTACGGGATTTTTAGGTTTTAAGATAGGGGGTAACAATCCTGAGCATATGTCAAGAGTAAATACATAATTAGTATATTCTACATGATTAATTAGCTATTTTCTCATCAATTTTTAAACCAAAAAGTTTTGGGGATTTTGAGTTTCCTTTTGGCTGTTGATTATTAATATTCTCAATAAAAAGAAAACAGAATAATGTGTACAGTCATCCTGTTTCGAACAATGAGGACATCATGGTCCGGTACCATTTTGCAATATTGCATTTCTTTTTATCAGATATAGGTTACTATGGGAGAAAAATAATAGGATGAAAACCAGAAAATCCAATGAACAATACAGGTGGGTGTACAACAACACTTGCTATCGTTATAGATTATAAGAAATCATATAATATTGATATACATTGAAACATATTCTATTTTGTTCTTATATGATTACCAAGTAACAAGAACTAAACTCTAATTCGAGATTGGTATGATATATTTGAATAGAAGCGTATGATGTTCAATTTAGACATTAAAATGGTAAATAAATTAACATGAATAAATTAATTAATGAATTAACTTGAGCTTAACTATATAGTTAAGAATCGAAATATGTCATCAACATTCAAAATGAAATCAGAAATTGTGAATATGACATTGTGAAAAAAATACAATAATCAAACATAAGAGTCTTGAGATCAAACGTTAAAGCGAAAAGATTGAGATCAAAGTCAAAGCGAAAATAAACAACTATACATTCAAATTATTCCATTAGAGTGAATATAGAGTATATTTGGCAAAACATGTCGATTCAACGCATGAAAGCAAAGGGGAATTACACTCGCTGGTTAACCGCATTTAATTGCATGTAGTTTATCAACATTTTAAGATGTTATAATTCTTTTATTAGTTTAATAATAGGAAGCCATGGAATCATATAAAGGTCAATAGCTGCTGTTGCGGTTTTTGATAGAATAATGTAAGAAACTCAAAAAGTTTCGGCCTCTCATAAAACTAAAAAGTTTTGATATTGGTATTTTTAGAATTATCCCGGTGTAATTTTCCTATAAGAATACGTTATAGTAATAAGTGTTAGGATCAAGATATCAAATGAAAATCTGTTATCCCATATTAATTTCTTTGCTTATGCAATGGCTTGATTAATTTGCCTTTGTCAAAGGGTCGATCTAAATAACACATATTTCGGATTTCAATTTCAATATTTCAAAAGAGTATACTTCATTTAAAATTATAGTTGTCATATTTGCATTTTTATTAACTAAGTTTAAGAGCGCTGAGATGGATTTTTTTTCTGAAAATAGAAAAAAAAACTTGTTATGCAGATTATAATAATTCTGTTTAAATGTGATGTCCAAACTTTTATAACCTATTACAAACTTAGTGACCTGTATAACTTCATGTCATTGTTCTTAATTAATATGATTGACATAATGGATACCTTTTGTATGACGATCTCAAAGTGAGTAAACTCTGGTTATTAAAGACAATATAGCCACTCCTCAATGTTATTAATAACCATGGATAAAGATATGCGACATGAGGACATTTTGTCCAAAAATATTGGAAATCTACTTTTTAAAAATACTCCAAAGTCACACAAGGCATTTGCTAAATGAATATAATATATCCGTAATCTTATCTAAGCTTGTGCGTGGGTGTTGCAAAACTTAGATCCAGAATAAACTCGGCCGCTAATTTGTGTATAATTTATTGAGGCACAAGATAACTATCTGAGTAAATAAGCACATTTATACATTTTATTACACATGTTCTCCTTTTAATGCATGATTCACTATTGCACATGCATATTTTGATAAGCTGATATTTTGATAAACTTGACATGTAAACATTATAAATGTGAACTGGTATGCATATTTCATATGTATTAGTATTCTTCTCAATATATTTCGAAAAACAATTTATGGCCCATTATATGCATTTTTGTTGTCAATTTTAAATCACGAACATCAAGTTTTATAACGGTACATGAGTGTTAAAAATAATGTTCCAGTCTATTGTTTCCAAGTTCTAATTCACATTAACAAAATTGAATTCCTGTCCTGATTTCGGCAGTCCCGGGCTATTAACAGGCGAGCGACTAAACGAAAAGCGATTGCGGAAAAACGTCGACCGAATACCAGACGGCGTTCTAGGAGTTTTCGGCCTTTTTAACGACGATGGGATATGCGCCGGTTGTGCTATGTTAGGGAGACAAATCAGCTTTTGATTCAGCTTGAGCTCGCGATCTTTGAGGTGCGTTTTGGAAAAGCGGAGAAGTGCGTGCTCGGAAATGCTCTCGATGTGTCGTTTGGTGATTTCGGCCGTGTCGTACGGAATCGAATGCTGAAGCAGACGACAATCGACTTTACTTTTCACTTCCGGTTTGCGATCGATTTTATGCGAAATGTAATCCATGAAATCCGTGCTTCGGCGCGCGTGGATCGTGTATTGCATATGCTCGTATTTCGATCGCCCGTCGAACAAGGCGACCGATTTGACATTCAACGAAGGCGGTTGTTTCGCAAAACCCCGATCGGCGCTACGCCGCGACCTCTCTCGGCCGCGCATCGCATCCGCATCCTTCGCGTTATCGACCGCTTCATTTCCGTTATTACTCGCGCGACTTCCGGGTCGCTTCGCGTCTATTTCCGGTTTTGCCACGGAATATTGCTTCAAGAGTGCGCCTGCGCAGTAGAGACCGCTCATGGACGGATAATCAGAGGAATCAGGAGTTTCCGTAAACGGCATGAAATCTCCTCCCGCACCGGATGTGCCTTTAGGACGAGTGACGATAGCGCCCCCTAGTTGCGGTCGTTGGAGTTTATCACCGTCGATGATTTCTTCACGCAAGTTCAGAACGGTGCGTGTCTGGTAGCGGTTCCTGTGGGGTGTCCCACCTTGCAATGCCGTTTGTTTTCTGTTGTCCACATCACGTGTCTCATCATCATGGTCTTCCTCTTCTAAGCCCGAAAGGTCATCTTCAAGGTCACTATAGAGGTCATTGTATTTGTTATTGATTTCCTGTGACATATTCATACGTTGACCCAGCGATATCTCAAGCATCGCCTTTTGTCTCCGTTGGGCTCTTGTTGCGGCTCTGCGTTTCTGTATCGAGTCGAATTCCTTGATCTGCGCACGCTCATGCTCCCACCAGCTTCCCTTGCGAGTTGCGGTTTTCGCATCCATGGATTTGGAGGTGGTTGGCTTATCATTTTTTGAGGCGTTATGGTTGGTTGGTTTTTGCATGGCTTCATGGATGTGGGTACCCGTGGTTGATTCCTGTAGTTGCACTCTCAGTTGGGAATAACTGCCATATTGCCTTTTCAATTCCTTCGAAAAAGGATAGATTTACATATAATGAAACATCGATTTTAGGGTAAAGGACCTTTTTCACATTACACTATGACATTCAACATGTTTATGTTCAAGAGACATGATTATTGCTCTTTCATATCTTATTGTTGAAGACTCTTTAAGTCATTTTTTTTCTATTTTACCATTTTCACAATGCAACTGTTTCTATTTATATCTTTCGACCCCCCCCCTCAACTATCTCTCACACTCTTTCTATCCTCCTCCATTTCCTTCACTTTCCCTCTTCCCTGCCTTTAAACGAATCGTCCTATTTTCGAAAACACATCTTACCACGAGCTGGTCGCGCACATCCAGTATCGTGTTCTTCATTTTCTCAATCGTGTCGTCTTTCCATTTTCGATCCCCTTCGGCCGCAACCGCCTCTGGGGGCGCAGAGATATTCGCTATAAAAAAAAAACATTAAATTGATATATATTTTAATAAGGCTTGGCCTGGCCCTAAGAATATGGATTAGTAAAACATTTAATATATAATCGGTTATGACAGAAATAAGGCTGCTTTACGGATTTCTTTTGCAAAAATGGGATATTTTTACACACTAAGACGTTGGCTATATAAGTAATCGATAGTAATATTTGTTTTCATTTTGTTTTTGGTATTTATACCTTAAATACTTGTATATAAGCATGAATAGTAATATAACATACACAAGGGTGTGGTTACATTGAAAGCGTTTTTTTTGCTAGCTTTTCTCCTAACAAATCGTTTTTTTTCTTTTGAAAAACCTCGAAAGGGCTTGACCAGGTCATAAGGAGTCGCTGTAGTAAAACCCGATAAAATGTAATATGCCATCGATAAGGATACTTATCAGATTTTTATTCAAAATAGGAAATTTTTCAGCAAGCAAATTGTCATTTTAATTATACTTATAACCTATATACAGGCCAGAGAAAAATATGCATTAGAAAAATACGTATCTTTTCTTTTTTTGTATACCTTTATCGAATTGGTAATTTGTTTGAAAAACGGTATACTAACTTTGTCGTCGAATATAATTTTGTCAATTGAAACATTTATTAAGAATATGTTTGAAGATTTCATAGAAAAAAATTGAAAGATAATATGAAAGAATGGCATTTGTTAAGATAATCATAGTCTTACCGGCTTGATTCGTTTCAGGATGGTTGCTCATCTTATCCTTTTTAACAAGAGATTTTATTTAATGTTCGACATTTTACAAAGTAACTCCCCCAGTATAGCGTTTATCTGTGAGCGATTTCTCTGGCATTTTCATGAAACTCGTTCGGGAGTGGACCAGTGTTTCCTTGGAGATATTTCAGGGGTCCAGTGTAAGCATATGCTAATTTAATAACTCTTATTTGTGACTTGAGCCTCTGAAGTTTCACACTCTATTATGAAAAAACGATTAGATAATAATAACAGCTGATACTGATTTTTATTGCATATTTCGAAGTCAAAAACCAATAACTTAATAACTTATTGGCGTCGTTTCGACGTTATTATAACAAATAAAGATACTATATAAACGATTTGAAACTGGTTTACTTTTGCACGTATGCCATCATTTGTTATTATAATTGTGCTTTAAGAGATTATATAAAGGGAATATCGGTTGTGATAAACACTATTTGCAAATGAGTAGCCATGGGTGGTATTTGAGCAGTATTGATAAAGGTTGTTGTGTTTTGGGTCAGTTTATAACACATCTTTAGATTGTTTGTCACATAAATCAACGTATTCATTGTGTGTATGATTGGAACAGAAAATCTGCGGTTAGTTTATCTTAATAATGTTGTAAGATACGCAAAAATGTTAGTGTTAGTTATCACGATTGATGTCGAAAATATTTTTTAAAAGATGCTTGAATATTTCCAACACAGAAAAGATCAAGCGAACAGGATGTTAAAAAACGAATGGGAAACAGTGCATTATTGCATAACTTTCTTAAAGAGGTTGAACACATTTGTGCGTGAACTAGATTTTTTTATATGCACTCCTTTATCCCTCCGCGTCATGTAAAGCTGCAACAAATGACAATAAAATCCAAAGACCGGGCTACATTGGACGCGTTTCTACCGTTTTTGTCACAAATAGACACTACGATAAATAAGAAAACTTAATATCCTAAACCCTCTTTTTTTTTCAAGCAGGTCTAGTTATTAGTTTCCAATGAGGAGTCGTTAGTAGTTCGATTTTACTTGGAAAAATATCTAGAAAAGCTTCCAATGTTAACCTACCCTAATGCATATAAATTTAACTCAATGGTGTCAATCCAACGAATTTCTGCTATATTTTAATCAATTAACATATGTCGAAATGAATTATTTCATGATTGATTTTCATCACAGTCAGTTTTACCATTACATTTACATTAAGCAACAAAGCTCGTTGAAGCTTAATGAGGTAGATGTTAAGAAATTAGTCTACAAGAAGAAAACAAGACTTATTTATGAGAAAACAAATGAATGGTTGTTTGGAAAAAGAATGTACCTGAAGCTTTAGGGATGCCCAGGCCCTAAAGTATATATATAAATGGTTAATAAATTATATTCATGTGTATGATATATTCAACCTTTAACACAAAATGAAACCTTTTTGATATATTAATAGATCATTTTCCGTAACACAAATATATATTTACTCGATATCGGAACCAATTACACTTATATG
Source organism: Hydroides elegans (assembly GCA_001703475.1). NCBI lineage: Eukaryota > Metazoa > Annelida > Polychaeta > Sabellida > Serpulidae > Hydroides > Hydroides elegans. Next base: position 12,453 of record LQRL01050895.1, on the reverse strand, counting down.
GGTGCGAAATGCGAGTAAACATTGTTTATCCCAATCTAACAGGTGAATAAAAATCTGCACAAAAAATCTCCCACGCATATTGGCATGTATTGTCATTTAGTTTCGTTTTAGCATAAACTCCCCTATTAACAGAGCATGCATTCAGAAATGTGTTTTAAAAAAAGAGGTTTAACTAGTCTATTCATTCATTTGTGTACGAATATTTTCAGAAAATCAAAGAGCTTTAGAAAAAAAAAGAGTTTTGGTCGCGCAAGTGTTGTTTATGAAGGCCCCGGAAAGATAACATTGTTAACATGGTGATGCCAAAATCTAAAAATAGCTATGACTAACACGAAATACGTTGTCCTCCACAGCTAAGTTTACTGATTTGTTGGTTCGACCACCTTTTAAAACATATTCCGGTCAATTATCAGTTATTATCGTAGATATTCAACTTTTGCATAAAATACGCGGAATAAAAAAAAACTCGTTTTACTTTTGTGGAATACGAAATCCTTGGTGATCGAACCTTTCTTCGATGATTTAGGCTACAAATTGAGACATGTGTAATATCATAAAACCTGGTCAAAATGGATTACACAACTTTTCCAAAACTTTGAGGCGAAATGTTTTGTTAGGGGCAATATAAAAGTGGGCGCCTGCCCTCATTTGCCCTTATATATAATACGAAAAAATGGCACCCCTTCCGGTTCGGTCTGATATTGTTTATGCTTTCTGGATCCGCGCCTGGTTAACCTAAAATATTTCGGCCTAGCTTTTTGAATAGATCCCATCAACATTTTCTTTCAAAAGTGTTTATCGGAAGGGAATATATTGCACGATAATACAACTTTGGAGCATTTGAAATATTTTTTTTTTTTTCGTTACACATAGAAGGTTGATATCGATGTTCCAACATACTGATTTATTATTTATACATATATACATTAAGTTTGGATTATTTTGATAATTTATTTTGAAATAAAACAGTTTTCATACATTTTAAGTAACACCAAATTATACATGTATGTTTTTGTTTTTCATTTTGATAGATGTGATTAAACTCAGTATTCCGATTAAAAAATGAAGAAAGAAACGACATGAAAAATAAATATTTTTTTTAAATATATGTGTTAAGTTTAGATTTGTTTAAATATTCGTTTTACATGACTTTGTCTACCTACTTTCGTTTTCGATTTGTGCGCTTTTAAAAATTTGTATGTGAACTTAAACGTGGCTGACACTGTATTTCCGAGTCATGTAACGGCATGTTACATGAAAAGTAAGCAGTTGATAGGGACATTTTTATTAAACGTCTTGTATAAAACCGGCACGTAAGATCCGGCACTCAGAGATATTCAGTTCAACATGGGGACGAACTTGGATCTAAAGGATAAACGAGAAATAGATTTAGAAATTTTGAGACAATTTCGCCATGTTATTGAGCAAATTGTTGAACCGATTGATGTGTTGGATGTGTTAAATCAGACCCTCAAACCTGGTGAGTCAATATTGATAATTACCTTTATTTAAGACAAAAAATGTTTGATATATAGAGCTGTCATCGGCCATCGGAATCGTCTTTAACCGCTGTAAGATTGAAGAAAATGTTCATAAAATATTCGAACCCAGCAGAATCAGATTCCATAAGGATTACTATATTTTATACATATTTCGCAGTCGCATACGCAGACGCTAAGAAACACTGAGGGTATCATAAAAATATTGCTATTGAATAAATATCGAATTCGGTATTTTTTATGTAGATGAAAAATAAAGTTAGTTTTGGTTACATGATTAATATATGAACCGTTTTCTTATGGCATACTTTTTATTTAATTTAAAAAAAATATATAATTGATTTAGTAGAATTTTCACATATGAGGATATGATATAAAAGGGAAAGTTTCTTTTTCAATTAGCTATCAATAGCGCCGAGGCGCTAATATAAATTAACGAATTAAGTCATTTTATTATTAATTGAAACCCAACTGCAAAGTATTAATAATATGAAATTAACTTACATGTCATTTCCTGAGAAAAATCGTTTAGGCGTGATCATACAAATCAATTTTAAAATAGTTTTATTCACTAATAAGACGACATTGTTTCGGGGGCCCGTACCGAAAGCTCCGTTTGGGTATCCGTAATGTTGCATCATGGAAACTTCGAAAAAGGTTTCACCAAACATTGCAGCTGTTTTAGATTAGTTTGAAATGTTCCTGTTATTTTAAATAATTGTAAAAATAGTTCCCATAGCTACTAAATAATCCGAATAAAAACAAACATGTCATATAATCTTAAACAATAAAATAACAGCCCGGTTTAGATACTTCAGCCCCTACTAATCCAGTCACATAAGAGTAGATTGAAAATGAAAGAATCGGCACAAACCCCCTCCCCAAACTCCACCTTTTAAAAAGACCCTCTTGTCAAACACCTCCTCCCCCATTTTTATGTTGAAAATATCCACTCAGCTATTGTTTTAAAATACCGTGCCCCTTCCACCGTTTTTCCCAAAAAAGGGCGAGAGGTGCCCCCCCCCCAAAAAAAAAGTGATATTAGAAAAGAAAAAAAAAATATGTTAGTTTTTGTTTCAAATAATGGGATTGGTATTTGAGGCAATTCTGTAATGTTCAAAATACTCATCGGCTACGTTTAGGAAAAAGACATTTGGCCGAAATGAAAACAATATTCACTATATTTGCAGATGATGTTGAGCTCATCATGGAGAAAGACAGGCAGGAAAGAAAGGAAGCGATGCAGATTTTAATGGACAAGCTTTTATCCCGAACGACTAGAAGCGTCACCAATGCTCTTCGCTTATTCGAAAACGCATTGGAGAAGAGAGGTATGGTGATTAGTACAAAGTATTTAATTAGTTTTTATTCATTTTCAGTCATAGCTCTATAAATATCTAGCAAAGTATTGTGTTATTAAACCGAAGGGGAGAGGAGAGGGGTGGCAATTCAGTTTCGGTATGAAATGCATGTTTAAGAGCTATCGGGGGTGTTGGCGTCTTTATCTTTGTGAACATTTTCGTAACCTCCTTGGGCTTCAGGTTACACATTTCTCCTGGATGTGCTCCACGGCAAAGTCAATATCAACGACCGAGAGGTTTATCAAAGAATCATCGCTCTCATCTCCGTTGATCTAGTGAACAATGTGATTCCTGAGGATCTTCTCATGGCATTACCACGCCAATGCTTTAGGTATGGTATACATGTATATTTCTTCATTCGAGTAGGTTTAAACGTTTTAGACTTATTTTACAATTTCCAACTTAAATAAATATCTGGGTAGAATATTTCGTAAGCAAGTAATAAAACTATTTTAGTTTATTTCTGAAAATAATTTACCGCCCTTTCAATGTGAAAAGGTTTGGTTATAAAACGGACTGTATTTGTGAAAGAACGGTGCTATTCTTTGTTAAGCTAATAACCATCCACTGTTTTAGTGAAAACTTCGAGGAAAAAATAATGTCAACCATAGAGAATCGAGGAAAACGATACGCTGTGTTTCTTCTTATAACGAAAATCGGAAATTATTCGAACGAATGGTTTCCTGCTTTAATGTGGGCATTGTGTCGTGTGAAACTGCAGCAAATTGTGCGAAAGATCGATCCCATGTTACCGGAGGCAGGTAATAAATCGAATTTTAGCCTATTCTATAAAGTAAACTTTATTACAGAGATAACATAATTAATAAGATCATTTTTTTACACAGTTAATTATATGCCTGTAAATAGTAGCACATTAAGCCTTACCCAATTGAACGTTTTGCGGGCGTCATTTCGTGCTCGGACGTCGGAAGGACGTCGCGCTATATAATTTTCTTTTTCTATAAATTATCTTTAAATATCCTATCGTGAAAAAATATTCATTTTTTTTAGAAAGTTACGATAAAATGAAAGCGCTTTGTGAAACATGGAAAAGACAAACGGTTTATCGCAAAGGTATCATTTTACAGTATTTAACAGTATCAAACATATGTCATCATATATGCAAACACATACACGAGTTGTTCTATGTTTAGGGCATAACTGCACATACATATACATGTATGCTAATCAAATTCTAGTGGAGAACATTTAAAGTATTTGATTGCTTTATACGAAAACTGTAAAGAAGTCGCATTGATTGCCCTCACGCGCCTCACGTCTCACGCCTTTCAAGTCTTATATTTCATTTAAAGCATTTTAAGTTTTTATAATTTTTAATAATAATATTTATTTTTCACCGACTAGAGGGTGATGTCCCTTTTTCGGAGCGCGAGCAAAGATTGAAGTTTGACAGCGTAGGTGCCGATTCAAACTACCAAGCAATCTCTGATTCGAAAGAAGAGTGTTCGCCAAAATACACAGAAACAATGCTTAAAGAGAGTAAGCTGTTTATTTATTACATGCTTGGCGTTGTTTTTATAAAGAAAACATAAGGAGAGCCATTT
>LQRL01050883.1:6704-20187 GCA_001703475.1 Hydroides elegans | reverse complement strand
ATTGCACCTGTTGTTTACATAATTATGTTCGAGTTCATGACGTTATGACGTTTGAGGTTTGGTTTGTGACGTAACAAATAATCGTGAATCCACCTGTTAAAAAAAGGAAAGACTCTGGAAGACGACTATGCGCAAAACAAAATTTAAGTTTTCTAATACTCATTTATTTTTTAAAAGTAGGATTGTGCTTGGTTTTTTAATCTAATAACATGGAACTTGCAAAAATTGAAAGACAAAAAGTAATTTTAGGAACAAAAACAACACAAGATGATGAAAATAAGTGTTTTAATAAATCATCCCGAAAAAATTAATTTTTCATGTATCTATGGAAAAAGTAGATCAGGCGTTTCTACGGTGCAATACACTTTATATTTGCATCCTAGCCTTTCACTATCATTTCTTTAAGAAATACACCCTACCCATGTAGTAATCAAAGTGGTTGTTCTTGGTTGTTATCCACAAACTCCAAACATACTTTGAACATACTTTTATATAATTGAAACGATCTGCCCAAACTATCTATTATATTTATGATGCGCCGTTGTTTGTGTGTTTATTTTTCCACTATGATAAGATTTTGATCTTGAATAAAACCGGAACTAATGTACCATTATGTTTATCATTATTCTATAATCAATTTCCGCTTTATCCTTTGGAATAGATCATCCGCCGATGACACTTTCAATCCTTCTATATTCTTATCAGGTTGACATACTTGACGGCCAGAGCACGCATGCAGTGAACCATAATTACGGCGTGTTGGCTATGAATACGACCCCATCATCGGATTCCAGCGAATCTCTTGGCAACCAGCAGTGCACGTGAGTTGCTTGATTTTCCCGCCAAAAATTGTAAAAATAAGAAAATATGGTTTAAACGTATAGGAGATGTTTGACATGGATGCCTGAAAAGAATTTAAGATAACCAATTCAATCATATTTGACTGTGTGCGAAGAGAACTCATCCCTGATTTCTGACATGATTTAAGGTATTTTAGGTAGATAACATGTCCTTCAAGAGAGATTTATTTAAGTGATATATTGAAACATATATTTCAAAGTATTTCACATCATTCCCCAATGAATTTTGGGTAAGAAAGTTTTTTTTTTCATTTTAGAAAGCGAAAACAATAAAATGACCAACATTAATTCATTGCTTTATCACATATATCCCGTATTTTGCCTCTTTAGATACACATCTCAGGGCGATATTGATGATATATTTGGAGATGGACCCTGCGAAACAACGTCATCAAAACCTAAACGCTCATTCTTTCATGCGCATAAACCGATTTGCAGTCGACTTAAAGGTAACTTGAACTAGCTAAACGATAGTGGGGTACAGTATCTATAATTGTTGTCAAACTGTAAACAGCGCACGACAGTTTAGCCAGTACATTTTAGTTTTGTTTACCTAGTCTTAGATGTGAACACACAGGTGATTAGTGAATTGCAATTGACCTCAGTCCCGTAACATAAGCATGAATTGTATGGGATGATTTAAATAGAAAAATTAATTAACCTTTATTTTTTCAATTTGCAATTGCAATCAAAAGTCATACTTAAAGCATCTCATGTTAGAAATCCGCTTTCGGCTTAACCCATTATGTCAAATGGAAGCGTGACTACATTGTATTCCTTTGTTGAACTTTGCTCAAATTTATTTTGCATTCGAATGTGATTTTACAGTAAACGGTGCATATTATACACAGTTTTAAGATAACAAATCTACCGGTAAACGTGGTACCATTAGAAACATAACAAGATCAAGTTTAATTGTATATAAATTTAAATCAAATCCTATCGTGGGAACATTGCTTTAAGAACGATAGAAACAAATAGTACATGTATTTGCCATTCAACCCAATTAAACAAATACATGTATGTTAAAGGTATTTTTTGTAAACAAAACTTTTTGACCAACCAGTAAACTTGATGCCATATAAAATATGATAAGATGATGTCTACTTTGATATCATTTAAAAAAATCCTATCGTGGGAACATGATTTTAAAATGATATAGGAAATAGTATTTTCCATTTAACCCTATATCCAGTATATATTAATGCATGTAAGTATAGGGGACTGTTTCGTTAACAAAATGGTTTGACCTACCAGTAAACTTAATACTGTTCTAAACATAACGGTATAAAGTTTAACTTGATATTATTGTGAATAAAATTCTATCGTGGGAACAATGCCTAAAACACTATTAGAAAATTATAATTTTGTCATTTGATCATATGTTTAATATCAGCTATTGTGTGGAAGTTTAGGGAGATTTTTCGTTATGAAAATGACTTGACCTACCAGTAAACACGGTATCGTTAGAAACATAATAATATGAAAATTTGTTTAATATATATATATTTTAAAAATCTATCGTGGGAACATTACTTAAAACTCATTTTTAAATGCTGCATTTTGTCATTTAACCCCATGTTTAAGATTCCCACATCTGTCATTTAAGAAGATAGTGACGATGATCCTAATCCTTATGTGCATTAATGCATGAAAATGAGGGTTGAGCAAACAAAACTAAAATGTACCAAAAAGGGCGATTTAAACTGCCGTGAGCGGCTAAACATTTTAAGTTATTTTTATGTTGCATTATCTTTATTAAAAAATGTCTAAGTGCTCAAATGCGATACGGGTACATTAGTTATGGTTCGAGACCGGTGAAAATCTGATCACAAACCGAATGGTTACCCTGATACTTTTCTTTCATTTTTTTTCAAACACTATTCTATGTTATGCTATACTTGTAATAATATCAAAGGACAAATCACGTTCATGATAAGCTTGTATATCATAGTACGCATAATTATCATATTGATGTTAATCCATCAGATATATGCGTTAAACAAATATTTGCTATTATGTTATATTAATATATGTCACATAATAAATATGTGTTATCATATTTTGACAGATTGGTTTGTAGCACGGTACGACCCATCGCGTAGCATCTACCCATATATGGCATGCATATGTAGTGCCTATTTAGTCACGCTGAGTCTATTTCCTGGAATCGAAAGCGAGGTTGTAAGTTGCAGACTAAAAACATGGATGCCCGTTATCCTTATGGCGGTTTTCAACTTCGCTGATTTCATAGGAAAGGTTATCTGTTAAAATCTCGTTTTGTTTTTATAAATAATTATTACATGTGAAACATGATCAAATATGGATATATGCAAAACGGCCTAAAGAAAAAACCCAAGTACCTGGGCCAGATACCTCGATTAAGACAAACGCCTCGCGATACTTTGAAACTCTTATTTTTTTGTTTTTGAAGTTTTTATTTGCATTTTCAACTTATTTATTCACGGGTTACAAAGTACGCCACAACATTGAAACTCTTTTTGATTTTATATATGTTCTACTTTCATTGATCAATTTTCATTTGTTTTTGTTTAAAGATAATAGCGGCAATCAAATACGCATGGCCTCGAGGACGGCTGTTTTTGCTGACGTCACTAAGAATTGTGCTCGTTCCCCTCATGATGTTATGCGTCATGCCGAGATCTCAGCCAATCCTCGAGCATGAAGCGTGGCCAATCACATTCTCTGTAATTCTGGGATTAACCAATGGCTACTTTGGAAGTGTTCCCATGATTCTTGCGCCAAGTCGCGTATCGGATTCACATCGGGAAATAACAGGTACATGTGGTGATTATATCGAAATATGTTAGTGTTTTTTTTTATTACGGACGACATGTTATACAACGTTTTCTTTATAAATAAAACTTTAACTTGAAAAATTAAGATCACATTTTGTAATATTTTGTATTATTTTAGATTAAAACATACGTCCATTTCAAATATTAAAGTGATGTTTTGTAAAACAAAAACAAAAAAAAAACATCTCATTCTTGTATGCATTTGCTCATGATATAATATATACTTAACGTATTATATACACCATAATATTTCTCATTTATTTGTAGGTAATTTAATGACCTTGTCCTACAGTGTAGGACTGACATCAGGGAGCGGCATTGCATACGCACTGGATGCACTCTTGGGACCACCCATCTTAAATCCATGTTTATTTAACCACACAGTACCTTCAAGTACCTTCAAAACTGCTCTAATGACAACAAACAGTACCTTAAGTACTGGCCACTTTATGAGCAGTACCGCTAGTATCATAAGTACTCTACAAATTGAAGCAATCAATGTGACGACAACTGCTATGGCAGTACTTACAAGTAGCGATGTGAATACATCGACTTTTGGAGATACAACATCTCTAGAACATACTGTGGCGAATTATACATATGGGATAATAACACAATCGGAAATAACTAATATTATGAATACAACTATGACAATGGTCACCAATAATGAAACCATATCAACAACACCAGTCGGGATAGTGTGAATGAATTGAAAATATGTGAAACATCTAAATGAATATGTGGTTTAGATAAATTAACAGCAAATGTTACTGTCAAAATGAATTCAATAGCTAGGTACATGTCTGATCAATCCTTGAAATAAAATTTAGAAGTAATTAACTAAATAAATGTGTTATTTTTTTTATATAATAAAGCCAATATTGCTGAAATGAAAAGGGAATCGGTACATTCTGCTTTGCATACTCAAACCTATAAAATGATTTTAGATAATAATGATTGTTTGTTCTGTATTATTGTATGATTTAAGTTAATTGATTGAATGACTCCGGCTAGTGCTTAAAAGAGAATTGAGAAAAATAATTCCATGATGCTAAAATAAATATTTATATCTTGAACAATAAATTAAACGAAATCAATCGATACGTTCAAACATCCAATGAAGCTATGGACACATGTAGATATATGTATTGTTCATGTTTAAAAAGTAAAGCACTCAACAAAAGTCATGCAACGTCCTACAACTTATACAGGAGTACCCAACGGGCCATTTTTGAAATAGTGTCTAATTTTACTGCTTTTGGCCTGAAATTAATTCTAAACTACTTTAAATCTAATAATTATTTGTATTTATTGAATGGTTTTATTCTAAATTTGCCAGCCAGAAGCACAGAAAATATCGTGCCAGCAACTTTGCACAAATTTGCCAGCAGAATAAAACATTGCAATACAGAAATGTTGATTTTGCGCATAGTTTGAAAAAGTACCCTTTTGGCTTTGTTATGTATATCTTATACGTACAAGTGCATTACAGCTATTATGCTATGCTTTAATGCCATTTTATTGCAAGCCAACAACTTTATAGGCCATTAGAGACATATTTATAACTTGGGTTTTATTCGTATAAAATGCCAGGAAAAGACGAAATATTTGAAATACAATATTCTATCTATTCTGTTCTGTGAAAATGCCAGCAAGATAGATATTTGAAATGAATAGATATTTCACAGAATAAATCGCTGGGTACTCCTGCTTATAAAGTTCCCATAAAGAGCTACCCCTTTTAACACATAGCCTGCTGACATCTATTCACATTCTACTTTGTAAAAAAAAATAGACGGTTATATAGAGCGCTAATATAGGTATTATTTCACATCGGCATTTTATTGTAATCATATGATGTTAAAGTCATTATTTAACAAAAAAATAATTTAAACGGTGGCATTAAAATGACTATAACTCTTGTTATATAGCCAATGAAATATCAGTGTAAATGTCGGTGTGTAATTACTGGTGACGTCCTTGGTTCTTTGCACCGTTTATTAAACCGATATGCGGATGCATGTTTTAGGGCAAACAACGCCCCGGTCAAACGCCCCAAGCGTAAAGACCACCCACCTTTTGGCAGGCTAAAGACACTCCCCTGGCGGAAAGCCCCTCCCCCAAACTTGCAAGCACGGCGAAATACCCCTCACCCCTGGTGAAAATTCCCCTCACATAATTAAGCTTTTGATGCGATGTCAACGTTACATCGAATGCAAAACATCACGTCATTTTAAGTTAATGATGATAAAATGTTGATAATTTTATTTATGATTACGTAATTCAGTCATGGCTTTTTAACGTTTACCGATTTGCACATGTACAGATAAATGAATATAGTTTAGTGGAAGCCATTCTGATAAAGGTTCTATAGAAAATTGCATACTCATATTGATTAAAATGAAAGGGTCTGCATAGAACCTAACATGACCATATAAAACCCATACGAGTTGCACGAGGGCCTTAAGAGTTCTATTATACGTTATTTTCATCTTACACGCATAATAAACAGTGACGGGTTACTAAATTGCAAAATGTTTTTTTTTTCAACAATTTCTATATTTATGAATGAAATGATGATCGCTATTAGTACAAAGTAATCATTTAAAGTATGTCGTTTGCCAGGGTATGACCTTTTATATAATATGGAGACTAGTTCACGTTGTTTTCTTATTAATTCAAACTAACGAGTTGTCCTTATCTCAAAATAATAAACGTATCTAAATGTTAAAATCCTTGACATCAAGCACCTCAAATCTAGCAATTTGAATTTCAAAATGTTATTTTCTTGTATCGATGTCCGCATTAAACTGGAATAAATTTCAAATAACTCATCCTCTTTAAATGGTTAATTATTAGTTGTAGTTTTAGTCCCAAATCATAAAACACACAACTATTGACTTGGAAAATATGGAATGACCCCCATATTAAATCGAGCATAACGTCTAATCTTAATAATATGTAAATAAGCATGTATGAAGATTTGACAAAAACTCCCTTAGCAGATTTATATTGCAATGCAATATTTACGCATTGAAGCGAATATCCTATCAACAATATGCAGACCGGCATTTAGCAAGCGAGCTCATTGGAAAGGATTAATACAAGGCAAGGCTTAATGGCCTTAAAGTCAGTGAGCAATATGAATCTTATCTCCTCTCCCTTTCAATGTTATTGCTGGCATTTGTGAGAGAAATAATGTGGCAAAGAGACAGTAGTATTGTTCTTGCTAATATATGCACGGAATTGGAATATGATCGCAGTTTTATTTAGATAGCTGAAGGAAATGATCACTTAAAATTAGTCTGTATCGTGAATAGTAATTTAAATAAGATAAACTATTTATGTCGATTACAAACAAATATATTGATACGATTATTGATTGAAATTATTCAGTGGATAACAAAACTTAGTCAAACGCTATTGAGAAATCTGTCATATATGATGTATAACATAACATAACCGTTTTACTAAAAGTTTTTTGTTAGCTATAAATAGTATATCGTCAATTTCCATATATGTTGCTATAAATGTGGCATGAAATATGGGTGTTTATGTCAACTAGCGTAACATGATTGAAAATAAACAATTCCAACCATTGCATACAGCCGTGTACAACGGTCGAATCGAACAGGTCAAATGCATGCTTGAAAGCTTACAATCGAATCAGGCTCAAACACAAAACCTCAACGGAATATGCCAAGGAATCACACCACTTGATATAGCAATCATTATTCATGAAGGACAAGGCTAAAGTCAATGCGCTATATGAATCATATCTCCTCTCCCCTTTGATGCTATTAGTGGCATTTTTGAAGGGCCGACTGTAGCATAGAGAAAGTTGTCCTTGCCAATAGATACACGGAATTTGAATTTAATCGCGGTTTTATTCAGATAGCTGAAGAAAATTATCACTAAACTTAGTGTGTATCTTGAATAATTATAACAAGTAGCAACAATATTAATATTTATCTAAAACACATATATGGATAGTATTATTAGTAATAACAGGTTATAATAGTTAAATGAATAGTTCAACTATTGATGTATATTATAAACAAATATGAATTCAAATATATGGTTACTGGAATTGATTGAAATCTTTCAGTGGATAACAAAACTTAGTTTTATCTATTGACAAATTTATCATAAATGATGTATTTCACAAAGTGGAATAAGATATTGTAAATTATATAGACTGCAATGGATTAAGCACAGCAACATCAAATATGAGATCGTTTTATTAAAAATTACATTAGTAATTCTGAACGTTATATCATCAGTTACCATATATTTTGCTATAAATCATTTGGTCTGCAATATGGCTTTCAATGTCAAACTTCGTTACATGATTGAAAATGAACAATTGCCACCATTGCATACTGCAGTGTATAACGATGAAATCAAAAAGGTAAAATGCATGCTTGATAGCTTCAAAACGCGTCAAGCTCAAAAACGGAACCTCAGCAAAACATACCATGGATTAACACCACTGGATATAGCAATCATAATTCAAAATGAGGATATGGTACATCTTCTCCTACAACAGCCCGGGATATATGTAAATAGAATGCCAGGCCAAGGTGAACCTCCCTTAACCCGCGCCGCCGCCTTGCCCTCATCTGTCATCATGAAAGCGCTGCTGCAGCGTGACATCGATATTAACTATCATCCAAAGGAGGATTACCCGGCTCTCTACATCGCATGTCAATGCGGCCAAGCAGATAACTTGAGGTTACTGCTAGACTGTGTTCATATAAAAACGGACCACGTACATTGGGATGGTCGCACCCTGGCACACGTGGCCTGTCAACATGGGTATGTTGAGTGCTTATGTGTGTTGGTACAATATGGTTTATTCAAACACGAAGCCATCGATAATAGTGGTTATAATCCTATTGAAAGAGCGTGTCAACATAACCAATTTAATTGTGTTCGATATTTCATTGAGTATGCCCAGTCTGCATCTTCTGAACCGACATTGGATATTGGAAGTGAACATGGCCAGCGTTTTATACGTAAATGCATTGAGAATGCATGTCGCAGAGGAAATGCTGAAATAGTTTCTTTCCTCGCCAATTATATGAACTGGGATAATGAAAACAACGCATTATTGGAGTGCATTAGCATGTCATTGAAAAACAATAAATTCATAACGGCAAAAATTCTTCTATCGAAAATGTCAACCTTAATAACTAACAATTGTATCACCTTCAAAAGTAATCAATTGCACATATTGTGGTTACTCGCTGCCAAAACAGGCAATGAATGTATTCTTGGTCAAATATATGAACTTTGGCATCTCACATCGCACGCTTTTCTGAATTCGGAACAAGAACACTTTGATCAACTCTGTGAGAGCTATGATGCAAAAACCAAAAATGAATCCGATAGTGCATGCTTATTACTTTATCACGCAATCCGTCTTGGTATTCCGGAGCAAGTTCATTTCATTTTACGATTTTCTTCAAATATTTTGCCAAATGACTTTGTGAAACGAAATCAAACGACGCATTGCATTGATCTTCTCAATTTGTCGCAAAAACACCAAGGCATATCAGAAATCATATATCAACATATAGGCACTTCTGAATCAGTCGACGATATTGAATTCAGCAATTGGTATCGCAAATCAGAGAAAATATCAACAAAATTGCCAACAAAACACGCATCTGTTACACCACCAGATTTGTTGGATCAAATGCGTTACATACAAAAACAAATGGTAGAAAACACAGATGAAACAGAACATGTGCAATTAGTAGTGTGTGAATTCATCGACCTCGTTGCTCAAGAGATAACTGAGATTAACCCAATTTATGAAATTCAATCAATTCTAGTCGGAAGTCAAAAGGAGAACACGCGACCGTTTCTTCCGAATGAATTTGACTTTTTGTTTTCGTTAATTAAGTTAGGATCGTATGTGAATGTAACACAATCGATGTATCACATCATGTTCGGGCATATAAAGTTAAAGAAGAATCTACCTGATAAAATATTAGAACTCCTTCCTCGCAATGAAGCAAATCAAATTGACGATCGTAAAGTGATAAGTGAGCTTAAGCAATTAGTCATAGATACGATTTCCTCATTAATCGAACAAAAACGTGTTCCCAAAGAAATTTCATTTCATCCACACTTTTATCTAGACAATAACGTGCCCAGCCTTGTCTTTAGTTGGCGAGGCACTTACTACAAAGACATGGAAATTAAAATCGATCTTGTGCCCGCTTTGCACTTTCCTAGCTTTCGTTTGCCCTACAGCATTGTTTCATCAAACTGTGATTTCTACGTATTATTCAAACAAAATCTAATAAGAAATAAGGATGGAAATTTGTATCCAGTGGCAGTGAACAAGGCTGAGGCTCAGTTGCTGCAGCGACTACCGCCCAACGCAATACAAGGCTTCAAATTTGCCAAAGCAATAAGGGTGGGACACCTTTACCCATCTCAGTTTACAACGATGCTCAAGTTCGACGCCACGCATTTAGAAGACTTCATGACGACCTACATGCTGAAAACCTCTCTATTTTTCTTATTCTTGTGTCTCGATTCGGAAGGCTATGCGTTGCGCTATTGCGAGTGGACGTTCTTAATATTTAAACATCTCGAACTGCGCTTTGTGAGTGGCACATTGCCTAACTTTTTCGGTACGCCTAGAACTTCCTTAAGCTTTCCACATAAACGTGATGAAATTCTGTATTGCAACGACCCACTTGACGAACCGGATACGACAAAGCGATCTTGTTGCTTCCAACGAGCGAAACTACTTAAAATCACACAGTATATCCTCGAAATAGTGACCGAGTTCTGTTCACAGGAAGTCGAGTCGTTTGACCCAACACGACTATCACAGCTAGCAAAGAACGCTGCAGATGCTCAGCCACCTATCTCAGAAGAGTGGATCGAACGGTAAAATCAGCAGTTTCATCAAAACGTATCCGGGCGACAGCGACGACACAAATGCGTGATTCTATAAATAGGATATCGACAAAGATCAATCCGAATTCGTGATAAAGCGATGTCTACGACGTAAACAAACTAAGCCAGAGTTATGCGTCTTTTTCACCGAATTAGGATATGTGTTGTTTTTCTTCGATGTGATAACTCAGCCACCCATCTCAGATGAGTGGATCGAGCATTATAATCAGCCATTTCATCAACAAGTATGCAACCCAAATGCACATTATTTTGTTACCCCTGTGCATCTATCACACTTAGCACATTAATCTCAAAGGCATATCTCAAACGGGATAAGCAACAGGTTCATCAATGCGTGCCTGGCCCAAATGACCAATCTGGGCGACAACGACGACGCAAATGCGTGATTCTATAACAGGAATATAGACAGAAATCAATTGAATTAGATATAAAACCGATGTCTACGACGTAACATAATTAAGCCAGAGTTATGCGTCTTTGCGGCCGAAATAGGATATGTTTTCAATACAAAGTCATGGATAAAATTTCTTTACATGAAGGAATAAAATTCACTTCCTGAACATAAAATAAATTCGTACCAAAACTAAAATGCTGTTCTCTGTTTCAGTTCAGCCACTACAAATCTGACAAATTACGTAAAAAAGACTTATTAAATTGATTTTAAGCAAATATTTCATTAGCTGTATGTATTCATAGCATCGTTATGTCAATAATAAAGTAATGAGTGAAAGTGTGTGTGCTTGTAGACTTACTTCAGTAAGTGTATAAATGCTATAATACGTATTGAAATATGGCTTATGTACCAACAATTGTCGTTTTTATTGGTACCTCAGCCAGTATAACTCAGCAGCCTCTAAGAATTTTATGAATTATTATAGTTAAAAAGATAGATTGTACAAGTTCTTTCTGAAAAATTATTTAATCCGTGAACTTTGAACTGGTGTTGCTTTTCGGTTATTCATGTATTAAATACTGCGATGAAAATGTAAAAAAGAGAAATGTTAATGATAAAAAGTTAAAATATGAAATATGTATATCGTTTGTTAAAATAGATCGATTATGTATAACGCGATTAAGCTCGAAAAAAAAACAACGAATGCATAATGTAAATTCTTGTTTATTGTTCACTGTATACTATGTAAAAGGAAATAAAGGGGGCTGCTTAGTTATATGAAAAAAGAGGGCATGCCCCGCCACCAAAAACAAAAAAAAATCGTTATGTCAATAACACGAACAAATTATTTCAAAATCATATGTACATATGCATTTAAATATCACGTACTAATAGATTATATATTCATTATCTCTTCAATAATTATTTTGCTTTTTAAAAATGTTTTTAATACCATATAAAGCCTGAACCAAACCCATAAAATTCATCCATTTCAATCCGTAACACATTAATTTACCAAATTGCACAATCACTTGATACCCTGGTCGCCCTCACCAGTTCTACCCCGTGTCTGTTGCCAAGTGGCTTTAGAAATAAGCTGACTAGCTAGCGATAAAGGAACAGTAATCGTTTGCGTATGTCCCGCAGTCGCTTGTTGCGGCGGCAAATTCGCTGACGCTGACGCGAGCTTCAATTCATCGCTTGTCAAATTCGCAGTCGAGCCACTTGATTGCGATCGCCGCAAAATCGATTGATCAGTTTGTGTTGTTCCATTTTCTTGGTGAGTTGCTATAAGCGGCTCTTGTACCACTAAATGTGGGTCACTCGGAGCACCTGTTGCCATGTTGGTGAGCGATGATTGGTCAATGACTAAAGGTTGGTCTCGTTGTATTGTGATGACGTCACCGGTTGCCGTGGTGATTCCATGGTGATCGCCCAATGAAGTGTCCGTCACAATGGTCGCCGTAAAACCACCTAAAATTTAGTAGAGAAAACCATTTATTGAATAGTGAGATAAAAAAGAAGAAAAAATATAAGATATATAAAATAAAAATAAAAGATATATATTTATATATTTATGGGTTGCATTGATTATCTGATAAAAGGAAATGCAAAAAATTTGCTCAATCTGTATAGCCTCTTTTTTCAGACAAACCCTTAGGCAATATGTTACTCATATCGTATGATGCAGATACATCGATTGCTTTATCGATAAATAGATGATCGCCGATAGGCATTCGTTCCCGGTTATATCATATAAAACATGAAAACATCCTTAACTAACCACCAAAACAGTCCCATAATTTCTTTCCATTACACATAACCAACCTTGCATAAGAGCCTGACCCAGCACAGCCAGATCTAGTGTTGTCGTGCCCTGACCTCCGGCTGACCCCGCTGTGACGTCAGAAGCGATGGTTGCTATGGGGTTGCGCGGTGTGGTTGCCGTGACGACGAGCGGCGACGACGAAGTGATGTCATCGTGGTGGTGACTTCCGTTGTTTTCTAATAGTATATTTTCGGTTCCGGCGGAAGTAGCGGAAGCCGGAAGTGAGATTTGGAATTCGGTGGCGCCGCCACTGCCGGGCTGGTCGGGGGCGATGCGGTAGTCTGAAGAAAGAAGGAAGAAATGGAGAATTAGGAACAAAGCAAATGAAGGAAAAAAGAATGGAAAAATAGAGTATGAATGAACGAAGAAATTCAAGTGAACCGTGATTTGATAAGAGTAATATATGACAGATGGAATATGGAGAAAGAGAAGGAAGGAATAGAATGAAGATGGAAGGAACATAACGTGATAAGGGGTTGGGGGTGACGCGGTAGTTTGCAGAAAGAAGGAAGAAAGAAGGAAGAAATGGAGAATGAGGAACGAAGGCAGGGATTATCCTATGAATTTTCTAAGGGCGCCAAATGGCGCCCTGACCAAGATTTTAGGGCGCCATTTCCTAAAATCTGGGCGCCCATGTTTA
>LQRL01050873.1:24135-38478 GCA_001703475.1 Hydroides elegans | reverse complement strand
CAATGCACAAATATGTCTTTCGCGATAAACATGTAAAATACCTATATTCTCTTTATAACGAAAAAGTGAACTGCATAGTGCATAAATATGTCTTTCTCAACAAACATGCTGAATATTTTGTTACAAAAATCTGGAACTTTTAGTGCCGTTTTTCTCAAAACTATGATTTCGCACTAAACATGTTTATGCTCTAAGCCCTTCATGTATAAAGTATACATGGAGCACAAACGCCTTGAAGGACAAAAGCCCAGCGATGTTGTCAGCTAGTATAGAAGCCCCTGGGTTCAAAAAATATTTTGGACATTTTAGTTAAAATAAATGTTTTTTTTTCTTTGTTTTGATGTTGGATTATAAACAGGATGTTGGATTATAACTGTGCTACCTGACTGAGCATTAGGCATCATTTACCTAGCTAAAAATCGCGGGCTTTTCTCCTTCGGGGATTTTGTCCTTCGTGGTTTTGTCCACGCACTCAAGGGTTCCGTATCGCACATTTATATAAACAAATTCGTTTTGTTGAGAGACACGCTCACAAAAAGCGTCCAGTATGGCCAGACCCTAATGCGAACTTTTATGGCGTAATTTTTGTGACTATGTAACGATTTTTGGATCTGATTATTCAAAAAGAAACTGTTAGATTTCTATTCAGGTAGATATTGATATCTTTTATAAACCAAGTAACTTGACATTAATGAGTTTTGCTGATTCGCTGTGCCAAGATTTTCTATGTTGCTTCGAGAGAAAAAATAACGTTAAACATATAGGTCTTATGCATTAATCCCTAATTTAACTGATTGGGATCCGCTCTACGCTTGGCTCGTTGGTCGGTGTCCAGTTTCTAAACACTATTCCAATATGTTTACCGGTCAGACATCCTCACGTGTCAATCATTACGTCACGTGACACGTGTTTGCAAAAAGGCTATTCCAGCAGGAGTACCCAACGTGTAATATTGCAGAGTATATTTTCTTGCTGCCAACGTTTTGCTGGCAACGATTTTTAGCCAAAAAAATAAAGATTTAACTTGAAGGAATAATATTCATCGTTTAAAGCTTTATACGATTTCGTTTGACATTTAAATAAGCCATATTTAACCATTTTGTTTTAAATCGTTCGATTCGATTAGTTCGTTTTGCAAAGCATTGCTTCAGTAAAGGTTAAAGCAGCTTACGAGGTCAGTCCATTAATTGAAATAGTGTACAGTTCCGAGACGAATAATTAATTAAATGATGGAGTCGAACGCGTACTTTTGCCGACCTAGCAGAAATAATGGATAATGATGCAAAAGCACTGTAAACTTTACAATACAGCAGAATTCGGTAGTGCCAAATGGGGTTTGTTGATGTTACCTTGCCTGGCACCGTATATGAATCCCAAAAATGCCACTGATCGCTATATTAATTGGCTCTGTAAATAGTGCATGACAACAAAAATTACCAAAAACAACCGATTATTGCAAACATCCGATTAACAGAAATTAAGAAATAAAAGAAATGAATACCGAAATTTTGAAATCGTATTTAGTCAGATTCGACAAATATCTTACTTAATAATCTACCACATTTTTATTTTGCTATTGTATATCAAAATATTCAAATCTTACTGACAATTTTGATTCATTTCATAATAATTTTCAAATATCACCGTTTTTAGAATTATATACATATTTTTCAAACGTATTTTGTCGATATAAATTTTTTGGAAAACCTTGATTTACCTTTATTCGTGATGGTATTTGTTAAGGCAATGGTCGATTAACAATGTTGTATGATGGACTGGATCCTAATAAATTATGTTTCCTCATGTTAAAAACCGGGATGCGGATTTTGAGTCGTTATGCGTTTTCATATATTGTGTGATACGCGGAGCTACATGTATATCTTATCTCAAATTTGTAAGAAAAAAAACTAGTTGGTTGGCAATATTTCACCGCAAATAAACAATAAAACCTGGATGACAATCAAACATGAAAGAACCTTGCATATGTGAGCATATTTTGTACTCATAATCAGTGATATTATTTCCAATATGTGGTTTTGACGCATGCATACAAGAAGAGAGCACACAAGTAAGTATGGGGGCGAAAATCTACATCCAATTCGGCTGTACGGAATTTAAGACGCCACTACACAGTTGGTAAGACATCTGCATATGCCACATGTTACAATTGCTGCGAAATTGAAAACAAACATAGTAAGCAATATTCATATTTCTTGCTAATTTTGTACTAAACATTGGTTGCCACACTACAAAATAAGGGCAACCATAAAAATGTATTTCGCTTTTATTACGTATTACGTGAACACGTCGAAAAATCTAGTGAGCGTCGTCGTCACCAATTTCGTCAATTCATGCACATCGTCACTGCACACACGTTGGTCATAATCATATCCTCGATCCATACATTTAATTCGCAAATACGCTTATATTGGCCTCAATTACTTCACCAGTGCACATACTTTGTCAGTGCGAATTGAATTGATCAAGTATGTTAAATGGACCGACGTGTGTGAAATTACGACGTTTGTGCAAAGTCGACGTAAAATCGACCGAGATATATGTGTAGGCCAAATAAATGTATCAAAGAAAGGATTTAGATCGACCTGTGTGCACTGACGAAATCGGCGACGACAATCTCGTCTCAAAAATCCAGAGAATGCGTTAACAAATTCTATCACAATAATCGTTTTCAAGTGAAGGTAATTGTATTGTGACAAAAGAGTGAAATAAAATAAAATGAAATTAAGCTAAATGATAATCAGCTAAAAGTCTGATTTCAATGTTAGGCTCTATTGCATTTATATTTTAGTAACGTTATTGCAACATAACTTGTTTATTAGGGACCCAGTCTTGGCATGGTCTGGTAGTCAATTATTATTTTTTATTGCTCACTCAGTCACTAACTGATTAATCTCTGTCTGTTGATTGACGGATGACATAAGAAATCATAGAGCACGCACACCCCGATAAACACATATGGATAAAAGGGTTATTACTTAAGCATAGAAATATATAAAGTCTTTAATACATTTAGGCACCAGCTATCCGAAGAACTCGTTTCTTGATAATCTAACTTTCTTTTTTTTTCCCCTTGCCAAACCATAGACTAACGCTTTAAACGCCATCATATAAAGAGTAATATAGATAAAAAGTTTAATTTGCTATATCAAAGCATGACAATGTAGAAATGCATATACATAAAAAGCTTAGTTGGGAATAACGAGCTTGGCAAATTGTATAAGGTTGCTACTTTCAGGCGCGGATCCAGAAAATATTGAGCCTGGGGGCGCAACTGTGTACATTATCAGGTTGAACCGGGGGGCACAAATATATTTTTTTTGTCTTACATATAAGGGTGAACAGGGGGGCGTGCGCCGGGTGCGACCCCTCTAAATCCGCGCCTGACTTTACTATTTTTATGCAAAAGATGAACGTCATGATACCTTAGCCGAAATATTCAGGTTTGGTTTCACTGGAGTTCGCTACAAAGTTCACGTTCTTTGATGAAAAGAACCAACGTCATGAGTCCATAGCCCTAGCAATCCCAAACGCCTGTCTTTTGGGAAATTTCTTTTCCTGCATGCAAAAAACATAGAGCCATTCCAGCACCAAATCCTCTGTTTATAATTTGCATGCTTCGCTAGCAATTATCAGCTCATTATTGCTTAATGTCGACGGTTGCAAAATATGGAATGAAAATACTCTATTTCAAACTATTTTAGCAATGAAGTAGGTTGACGTGGTAGCGGTTTTGATGAAGGTGATCCTTGCATGTTGCAAACATCATGGATCTCCAAAAGGAGATACAACTAGGCAGATCCTCGAGGGGATGACATAAATAATAGATAAAATCCTAGTTTTAACACGATAAAATGTTGAAATAAAAGTTTATTGATTTTTGTTATTTTCATTAAGTATGTTTTCTTCCCAGACCGGTGTATTTTAGCAATGTCAGAAAAAGAAACCATATTATGGAAAAATATTTTCCAACATTCAACCTGAATCGATTTCTGTTCGAAAAGTTTAAAAAACTCAGATGTTCATTTTTTTACCGTAATGCATTCAGATTCACTTGCGATCGCCGTGATTTCGAAAGGAAAATAAATTGAAAAAAAAAAACATAACGCAAGCCTGTGTGTCTAATTTATTTATTCTATGTTTGTTTGCAGCAATGGTGAATGAGCCTTAAGGTGGCGCAATAAATGTGACAAAATGAATAGCCTACAAAATCGTATAATTAAAAAACATACAAAATTGCATAATTGAAAAGAAAAACATGCAAAATTGTATGATGATGGAATGAAGAGGGTCGAAACGTTTATGCGACGTTTACGTGACGTCTTGCTAAAAGGGGATGCCCACAACAAGAGCAAGGCACCGACACACCTGGAACCTTTAGCAGACGCGGTTATGGTTTCGTGAATAACATGAACAGAATGCTAGATTGATATGGAACTGAATGCGGATATTGCAATAATTGAACGAAAAACAATAATTGAACGTGCCTAATATGTAGAAATGTGTGTGATTTAGTCATCGCGTAAAAGTAAAATCGCGAATTATTGAGTATATGAAAGTGATTATTAAATTGATAGAATAGTATATAAGCGTCTTATGAATATTAATATAAAATAGGATATGAACATAAGTTTCCTGAACTGAGCAAAACCGGGTAGACCTATGAATCGAAACATTAACATTAACGAAGTTTCTGATAACATCGTTTTTTTATAAATCGGGATAGAATGCAAAATTTCCTATATCAAATGTGTTATGTTCTTAATCACGATAAAATATAATATTCCTGTACAGATATGGATACCTCTCACTACAACGAAAGTTGAATCGCGCCAGATGAACACAATATGTGATGACATCATAAGCGTCAGATGAACTACACACACAATAAGTTATGACGTCGCAGGCGTCAGATAAACCTTGTACACAAGAAGTGAGGACGTCAAAATTACGCATCAATCATAGATCATCACGTCATCGTTCGGATCCGTTTCCATTGATACCACAGGGCAACGCAAGTGGGTATGCACATAAAAACAAGTATATTTCGTCACAGAAGCTATAAGCGTCTTATGAATACGCACTCAGAATTTTGCGACATTTTACGAAATCAAGACGTTATGAGGACGCGTCTTTCTTGTTTTTGTTGTTGAGTCATGGGGCGGCTTTGTAAACTCCAGTTGTTCATGTGTGTTTTTTTTTTCGTAGTTTTGATGTAGACTTTATCAAGTCATCCTAATGTATAAACAAGCACCTCTATGTTGATTCTATGTTTAGGTAGTTCAGAGGCTATGTGAGAAGTAGGATTGCAAAACAATTAGCTAATACATATCCCCTAAATGGACCAAATCATATTTACGCAACTACCATCCATCCTACTAAACTAAAACTATCATTTTAATGCTCCTTGCAAATCGGTTACCTTTTATAGAATATATAGAGAGGAGAAATCTGAAGAGGGTGAGCAACCTCATGAGCGCACTCTATATAATTTCTCTATACTGTAATTTACATCCTTTGCTTCCATTTTCGTGTTCCTCAACCTGTATAGAATCACTTAAATTGATTAGCAAAGGGTCGTCGTGACCTGAAAGGGGTCCATTATCTCCTTCAATCATCCCGATATTCCTTCACAAGGGTAGATTTAAGGTATAGGAAAAAGTATGAGGTCTATCCATTAACTAAGATAGTGGACGACAGTTCCGTGGCGTTCCTTCAACCATCTCGACACTACTTTTCAAGGGTAGGTTTTTGGAAAAGGATAAGTGCGAGTCAGTCCATTAATTAAAATATTGTATAGTTCCGAGACGCAGCCGAAGTATCTGTACAATGTTTTAATCATTGGAGGTGTCCGAGTATTTAAGCCGACTCAATGAAATAATGGATCAGGAATACAAAGGGGCAGTAAATTAATTCAAGATACTTTATAATTGCGACATTACTGAAATGTTGTCAATAGATTTCAATTTGAACATATCACCTGTCTTATTCTACTTTGTCATATTGGATCAACGTTGTTTTTAACGTAAAGGCTATCGCACAACAGTAACTATCTTACTGGCATAACATCTGATAAACATTTCCAATGAAAATTGAACTTATCGGAATCACTATGATGTTTATAAAATTGGAAATACACTTTATTGAGAAAATATTCATATTACATTCTCAACTCCACTAACTTATTTGATGATAAATGTTACATGCACACCTATAATGCGTATCTGCTTCAGACCATGAACAAATAGCAGCGCTGGCGATTCGTAAATATTTATGACATTTAGACTTTCAGTGATATTTACTATTCCTACTGGTACAGCAACTCGATAAATGGCAACTTCAGTTAATAAGTCGAAACTTCTAAAAACGTCGGAAAAGCGATTGATTTTCAATATGTCGTTCTTGGACATATAACAATTTAGTTGTATCACTAGGACACTCCATAGTTATCTTGATCTTAATCAATTCTATTGATTCTGTTCGATTCTATTTAACGTCAATTGAACCATAAAGACGTACGGAATACAGGTTTTATTTAAGTAATCGTCGCGTTCATAGATTTTAATTTTAATGATTATTTTTTGTACACATGAAACCATAACCACAAGTTGTATTTTAGAATATACTGCTAAGATAATTAAGTTTTACTTGTTTTAATTGTGATTATAAACATACATTCTCTTTTGCAGAACAGTTCCTAGCAGTGATGAAATGGACGCGCGAGCAGAAGTCAATATGACGGATTCGGATAACCTTAGCAACAAAAATGCCTCCTTACCAGCCTCCGACCTATTCACGTTCAAGCCAAAAATCCCGGTGCCACAAAATAACGCAAACAATAACAGGGTCCAGTTTGTACACAAGCCCGCCTACACCTCTTCAAAATCACAGAAGCACCGCCAAAAGCAGCTTCAATCGTCTGGAGAGAAGCCGTATAGATTTGTCTCGAATTCTAGCGTTGCTATGCCAACAGTAAAAGGGGTTGACAACGCGGGTCACAGGGTTTGTGAAGCAACTAACAGAGTTAGTGATTTACAAGAGACGACAATACAGAATGAATCTGTATTGCAAAAGGTACACAATAACGGTAGAAACAGTAAAAAGGCCGGTAGCTATGGAGATAGAAAGGTACAGTCTGATAATAATATCAATCACCTAAATAGGAGCAACCGAATTTGCTCTTCAAGAGAGCTTGAGTCTTATGGCAAACAGAGCAATGGTATTTCACAGGCAGTGCCCAAAGATAAAAGAACGTTAAAGGGTGTAGTTAATAGAATGATCGATCTGAAACGTGTCAAAGGTAAAGAAAGAACCACAAAGGATAAACAAGCTGCGAAACATGGAAACCCTGTACAGTATGATGGAGATAGGAAACCAGCTAATAACTTAAGCAATGCTATTTATAGTCGCAGTCGCGTTGCTAAGCAGCAACCCCTGGATAGCAACCAAATGGATATAAACGGTAATAGCGATGATGCGGAAGTAGAAAGCATCGTTCGCGTGACACGCTATACGCAGTTGACGCCGATAGAGGTACGACAGGTGCACAACCGACAAAATCATCCCGCCGCGCGGTGTATTAACTCAGCTACCCATGGACGCGAAACGCAATGTCCAACACCGCCTATCGCTGTCTTTAGTAGCGATGAGGATATATCATCGCGTCCAGCCACGCCTCACGTGACATCGAATCAAACGCGCATGTCAGCCGCGTCTCAGTCATCCTATAGTATGCATTCCTCTCTATCCAGTGACACTATGGCTTCGTTAAGCAGCGAACCATCACATAGTCTCTCGATGCACTCGGCGCCCGACGCTAGGGGTCATTTGCATACGATTAGTGAAGGGAAACAAGGTGTTGCTAAAAATAGAAACAAGATGGCGGCGATGGGGAATGCCGGAAGTGGTTCCTCTATGACGTCATCATCGGGACAATCGCTGTTGTCGACCACCAATGAGCAATCTAGCTCAAAGGATCATTTGGTAAGAATTATGGTATATTTTATCGCATTGATATATATTAAAGTACTGAAAAATATTATTTAAGCTAAAATTTATCGAATGAAAAACAACCAAAATCTTAAATGTGAGAAGGAAACAGAATGTGTATGAAATTCAATGAAATTATATATTTTTAATATTAAAAAGAAACATTTAAACTGTCTATATTTTGCCCATCCTTTAGCCTGTCATTTACATTAAATTAAGTGAATAATGTTTAATTCTTTAAATAAATATGATTCTTTCAGACTGTAAAAGAACCTACCATTTACGACACCTACGCCTTTTGTCGTAACCACAGCAACACCGCGTCATCTCACTCCTCTTTGAACTCATTAGAAGACGAAGTATACAGTCAATTTCCACGTGACCCAACCCAGCTCTATACAAGACAACACTCGCTCCCTCTAGTGCTAGAAACCGATAATGGCCAGCCTCCTATCAATCCAGTTATGCTCATATCCACACCACCTATTTCCGGAAAGAGGTATCCGCATAAAGGTCTGCGGAGGCAATATAGCGATGCGTCCGTATTGTCGAATGTTTTAAATAAACGTTATTTGGATATGGGATCTTCTGAAAAGAAACGCTATGTAAATAGCGGCGGTGCTGAAAGTATTAATGAATTGGATCAGCAAAAACTCACATCTAAGGTGCATGGGATCGATGATATTAATAGCTCACAGAAAAGGTCATCTAGTGATTGCCTAACAGCCCAGACACTCAGCCCTTCTTTATGCCATCGTCTCAGAGTAAAAGGCGAATCCAATCTTGATCATTCGGATAATTCAGGTTCAATAGAAACGATTACTCCGGGAACTGTGTCACAAACGAGTACCGTGACTGTGCTGAGGACACCTGAGTTATTATCGAAAATGAATCATGTCGCTGCTATGCAACAAGGTGCACAAAACGAGCTTCCAAATGTGAGTTGTTCAAATCAACCGACTGGTGATAATTCAAATTTGAACAGACCTCTAAATAAGAGTTTTAGCAATGGATATAGTTTTAAAAATGCAAACAATAAGAGTGAAAGTAGTTCAAAATGTGAATTAAAGGATAATACCCCATGTGTGTCGAGAAACAGATCGCCGTCATATTTACCCGTTCGGCGGTCTAATAAGACTCAAAATAATACCCCGAGTTTAAAACCAGCGCATATTGATACAAAACAGTCAAGGGCTGAATCAAAAGCATTTTCTATGGATAATGTGTCGTGCAAAACGGAACGGGATGCAACAAAAGTCGCATCAGCAAAAATGGATAAAGATAAACTTCAAAAACCCATTCCGGATATCAAGCAAAAAGGACCTTCGAACACAACTAATAAACAACGCTGGAAACAGATGGATATATTTAAGGGAAGAGGTACGGATAAACTCAAAACGCCGTCTGTGAAAATGACATCTACGAATAAGAGACAGGATGAGAAAGTAAAAAGGGATACTCCAAATGCTGCTAGAAAACTGGATACATCGCATAAAACTAAAGCTAACGGTTCAGCATCCCAGTCGAAAAGTAGTTTTAGTAACAGTGAACATAGAGTTCCGCAGAAACATATAAGAAGCGATACTCAAATGGATACAGCACATCGAGAAACGAATCAAAAGGTAATTTCCTGCATGTCTCAAAAGGAATCGCAAAGACAGTCCCATCGAAATCTCAGCGTGAATCCCAATAAAACTACACAGTTGATCGTTCAGCACACAACAACTCAAAACCTTACAAACCAAGGATTGAAAACCCCGAATACTGCCACCAAATCAAGGATTCCAAGAAGTCCATCCGGACCAAAACTTTCTACTGCAACCAAAAACCAAAACATTGTAAAACCGCATTCCAAACAACAAAGTGAATACACCACGCTCAAAGACGCAGATACCAAAGAGGGAGAGCATCAACAACAACAACAACAACAACAACAACAACAACAACAACAACAACAACAACAGCGAAAACTAGTCTATGAGCAAAACTCAAAAGATGCAATTTCTCCCCCAAATGAGCAACAACAACTTCAAGAACCCCAACAACGCATTCCCACATCCCAATCCAGTCCCCAACTAAGCGGCGGTCGCACTCACAACATTCCAGTCCAACACTATCCACCAATAGGAGGTATGTTCAAAAATTTAAAATGTTCAAAAAGGTTTAAAAATACATTCAAAATGTTGAGATATAAATGTTATTATTTAGCACTATTTTTATCAATGTTTTCAAAATGGAGTAATATTTCAGAATAAGATGTTCGTTCTAATATAACCTATGAAAATTAGATGTTTAAACTATAGTTTGAGCCTTTGAACTTTTGAACGTATTTTGAACATTTTCGAAACTCTCACTTCCTTCGACATGAATGACCTATAGGCACACCTCGACAGCCACCAAGGGGTAAATCAGAGGAGGATGTCGCTGGTTCCAATCGCAGATCGCAGAGTTATTCGCCGGCTAGACGCCAGCTGAGAAGAACCATATCGCTGGAGTTGGAACAACAGCTGCATAAAGCCCTGAGTGGACCGAGTAGGGTGAGCGTTGGTTATGTATGGTTATGTTTGTTTATACTATATATGGTAATTATCTTATTTAGTTGTGTAACAATTGCCATAAAGTAATGAATGGACCATTAAGGGTAGAACGCATTGCTTCTATAACGTTTAACGATGTTTATACATTTTCTATGCGTAAATCAAATCTTGGTAAGACGTCGCGCTATTTATACAATGATTCCATACAGAAAGTGCATGTTTATAAGACGAGCTTTTTATATAACGTTTGTGATAGTTGAGGTATAACGTGATAATAAATCACTAGCCGATTCAATAAGGTAATTCATTGACCGGCTTATTTCGATTTATACTCATTGTACAAAAACTATCTATCAAACAATACTGCCTAAAATTAATGATCGTATATTGTGTCATAGGCAAATCGCAACAAATGCCGACGCAGTTCTACCGCCATTCCGATCACATCGCATCCCGATTCATCCAGTTTCATGACCCGTTCCTTCTCCCCTAGCTCATTCCACCACCTCTCAAAAAGACGAGAGTCATGTGACATTTTAGAGACACAACCGGAAGTAGATGGAATAGATACTAAATCCACTGGTGCTCAAACAGTAGCTGCGGCGAATAGCCGGGGATCTAATAGTGAGGCACATGGTTTAAATTTGACAACATCTGGTAGAGATAAAGCAAATAATCCATCTGGTAATGCTAGAGGTGCACCGATGGGAAGGCGGTCCAATAAAACGAGGTCGCATACGTTACCTGGGAGGTATCCATACTGTTATTCAAATTATAGAGACGGCACAGCCTATAATATTAAATATGGTGGAGGTGAACTGATTTATGAACATGTAGATAATGGTGTTAAACCTCCAGGAAACAGTGAAGAAAAACTTCGAGACTCTTCTAACTTGGCATCAAATTTGTCGCATTCCGTTAATCCCATTAACTCACTGACTGATGTACATTCTCATCGTTCGACAAGCTCATGTTCGAACTCACGGACAGACTCTTACAGCCCTTACACAACACACAGTAACCATCCAGCTTGCGATTATTCGAAGAGTTCAAATGATATAATACCTGATCATCATGGAATACAGTCTTATAGAAACCATCCAATGAAGCTGCAACCATCCGGCACCGCCCTCACTGACATACCCCTAACGCCTTCATCAAACACCAATAGGCGCTCCAACAAACTCAACAACTCCTCGACAGCAACACCCAGACAAGCACCTACCGACTTAGTGACCCTAAACGGTACCCTCAAGCCCCAAGTTGTTCCACCTACAACAAATCCACAGCTGTCTATGGGGTTTGGCTCGAATATTGAATCAGAGGGACTCGGTTGTCGCAGTAAAACAATGGATGACAGGCGAGACAATCCGTTGGGACCTGCTTCTTCTGCTAGCAATGTTGACAAGGTTAGATTATAAGACCTAATCCTAGCTAGGCCTCAAATGATCGCAATTGGTCCAGACACCCACTTTAATAAAAAAATACTTATCAAGTGGAACCAGTTTGATATTGATAACAAATCTAGATAAGTTGTTGTTGTCTTTCCATATTTGATTCTCATTCGTTATTTTCCCATTTTAGTTATGATATACAGTCCTTTTGATAAACCAAACTTTTTACAATAATATTTATCATCAATTAAATTGCAAAAGTCTTTAACCCGTAATTGATTGTGTAATTGAATGACATGAATTCAGTCGCTGGGCGTCCCACAGACGAAGCTGAGTAAGTTGCAGATCGATCACAAAATGTCTGGCTGTCAACCGGTTTCTAACATTTATGAGAAGCAGCCTGTCGGATCAGCAGGTAAAAAATATCGTTTGCTGTTTCCAACAATTTAATTACCCTTGTGTATTGTTTTATTGAAGATAAATATATGTGTTATTCCATTGCATTTTGTGAAAACATTGAATAGAATTACTTCTTAATTAACTGATTTCATATGTATATCTATTGGATTCATACGCAATATTGTTAACAAATTAACCAATATCACCTGACAACAGGTATAGAACTAATAGAGAAATAGCGTATTATCCATTACGTTTTTGAGAAAACAAATACCATGTATTGCAAAAAATGATATTTTCTTTTGCTTAATTTCAGATCATTCTTCATTTGACGTATCTGAGGGCAGAAGCCAAATCCCAACACAGCCTGAGTACCGAAATCAGCGTAACGACTCATCATCAAAAGGGACTACAGACAATAATAAAATGTGCACCAGTAGTGTAAAAAGAGGGGGTCAGACGCAACAAAGTGCCCATGACTTAAAAGGGAACCCACTCAATAGAGACCCATTTGTATGCATTTCTTCGAATTCAAATGATTTATCATCAAGAGCAAGTACTCCTATACATATTGAGCATTTCTCAACTAATGATACCATTGCTTATAATGGCAACAAACCGATAAATGATGGACCCGAACCAATTCAGGATGTCAACCAAGAAAATAATGAACTTCCACTTCGGGGATGCGCTCACTTGAACATAAACTCGCTACATGATCAGGCCCCAGTTAACTTTGAAAAAGCTAACAACGCACCACAAAATGAGTACGTTACGATTACAGTCACAAACCCCGAGGAATCACGCAACCCCTTAACAACAACTATAAAACATAACTGCCCTGACGCAGCCATAGCTACCTCGAATTATGCAGGCCCTAGTTACGGTAACCATGGAAATTGCGAACCACTCTCTCTGGAAAATGGCAACAACAATAAAAGCTGTACGAGTTCAGTATTCGTGAACATTAACAGGCCATCCTCGAAAGGTGATTGGGAAGAAGCGGCGTTCAATAAACGTGATGCTAAAGGGCAGGGCCAAACCACCGTAAATGTAAGTGGTTCTTCATGCATTGTTTTAGTTATTGTGTTCGCATTTTGTTTTGCAGGGCCTATGTTCGGTTAGAGTGTAGACCATGTGCAGTCGCGCACGTTTCTAACATTTTATGACAACGATTAATATATGGGGACGATAAACACATTTAGCATAAACACACTCTCTTAAACGCATTATCCACAATGGCATAACTCATAAAACTCATAACTCGAATGAGCGGTTAGAACCGAGCGCCACTGTATAATGTGCACTGTGTAGCAGAATCGTTGCCCCATTCGAAACGTTCATAAGTTGCTGCCTCAGAGATACCCTACAGGTTTTCTGATTAATAGAATCTATCATATTTTGTTTCAGATTATTAGAATTTCGTATCATCGTACAACTTAATTCAATTTATAATTATATAAAATATACTCAGTTTTTATTCATTATATGGCATAGTGTTAATGAGTATCGTCTCTTAAAATATACAATAAGAGGAATATGCTTTGTGTCTATAATGTCACTGGACTGTAAACCAATACATTAACCTTTCTAGTTATCATCTTGATTTATGTTTTGATGCGAGTAGATTACATGTGTTATGACATTGCTACGTAGATTCGGTTTTGCTTTTCCGTTCGTGGGTTATCTACAGAATATAGTCTACAAATTGAACGCATAAAAGAAACTTTAACAAAATGCATGCAACCTACAAATATGTGATTTTGTTCTATCTCGATAACTAGTAGTAAAATACTCCTTTTTGCTTCGACGTATTTGGCGGACAATGGCGCGTACTTTAATTATTTTCAACCGTTTAAACGAGTCGAACGTTTTAGAAATGCACTTTGCCTAAAGGGAATGATATACAGAGCCCAAAGCCTATGTAGTGTATCCGTATCAATGCTAAAGCAACATATAAATATCATTGCAGTTTATAAATTACCCAAGAAAACGTATATAAGCTT
>LQRL01050873.1:7878-23949 GCA_001703475.1 Hydroides elegans | reverse complement strand
GGGGGGGGGGGGGGGGCGATTAAAATACTGCTTAAGACATATCACGATAGGGACTGTTCATACGGGAAGTAGTAAGCGGCCATATACTTAAATGTCATTTATAGAGCTAACGGCGACTCGGCCCTATAAAGAACCTATAAATATAACTGCCGCTGCCACTTTCTGTGTAGACAGGCGCATAGGCGGATTTCGCTTCTAAAGGGAAAAAATATGAAATATCCTAATTTTGTTCCGGGTATTATTTTAATGCTGAAATAGGTCAGTACAGTAGAAGAAGCTTAATATAGCATTTTATGTATATATATGTTTCTAAAAGTGCTCAACATCATCATATTATATCAAAACAAACCAGTCCTCTAGAGCTATTAGACAATTGGGTTAGATAATATATGGTCCAGAATTTGTCTTAGCCTTCCAGACACAAACAAATAATAGTAGTGATAGTTGATGAGTTTGAGTTCGGCTTGAACATATACATGTTCATCAGAGCGCAATAGTTAGCATTGCATTGCGTCAAAACAATTTACTAAATCATCATAACTAGCTCCTTTATAGCATCCTCTTAACACTTCCATTTTGACTATGGTTGTTCTGGGCCTAGTTTATCCCGGATCGCACAAATAGGTGGGAAACAACATTGGTTGGGCATGCTTGGGTGGCAAATATTCATTTTCATTCCCATATCCACAAATGTCTCAACATCAATTTAAGCTTTCATTATTCATAGTAAAACCCATGTATTACATTTAAGGTCATGGCTCTCCGATCCACGCAATGAGCTTATTCAAAAGTGTACATTGTATGGTGATATAACGCCAGCCTATTTGCCACTCCTCATTTCATGCATAATAAATATGACGTCATCATTCTAGCCTCGTTTTCATAAATGGCTCTTCTGGCACCTTCAATAGACCCTTTCGCAGATACTCAGGTATATAAAATCTTACATAAACCATGGAATAGGACCATATCTCATTGCCGCCAAAATAACAAACCAGGAGTACCCAACCAATGATATTGTACAAGTTACAAATTTCGGTATTTTGCTTTAAGCGAAACCATTTTTCTTTGTTATCCAGCAAGGAAATATCGGGCAAAAATCGGTGCCAACAAAACGTTACCAGCAAGACAAGATATTTTTCAATATTTCATGACCCTCTCAATGTTACAACAGCTAGAAGTCTAGTACTTTTCCACGTTTCAAACCTTATTCATTCGCCACAAAATTGTCTATAGAAAGATATTCTTCTCATCATATAAGTAATGTTCTGTAATATGCCACCAGGAGAGATTTCCCAGTAGAAAGGCAATTTCACTGAATAGAGGTGGGTTCTCCTGCTTTGGAATAGGACCATATATTTCATTGCGAAAATACCAAAGGCTGACGGACGGATGAACGGAAAAAAATGATATGCTTCGCTTATTTCGTGTGGAAGTGTGTAATGATGCAACACCTTTGATATTTATGGACAGAATAGATAGAATGAACAGCTCATCAATTGTACCATAGTTGCGAACGTAACTGCTTTGGAAAACCCTATTTATAATGCACAGCTATGATCATTCTTTATTCCAGGATACCTGCGATATTAGGCGCCATTTGTAATTTCCATAAAGTATATATATGTTTTATAGGTATTTATCTTTACATATACTATTTTGGAGAAAAAAAGAATGGAAGAGCTACCGTTCATTTCAACCTCTCTAAATTTTATACGAAACCAAGAAAGAAGTCTATGCAATAACATTTCTTCTGATAAAAATCGATAAATAGCTGTTTTTCTTTAATTGCAGCTAAATTCGTCACCATTCACAAGCCGCCTACCTCGCATTTTCACAACCAACACCAGCAAGACCCCCTCTCGAACAAGACCACGTCCCAAATCCGAGATTCTGACCGTGCATTGGGCAGAGGACTTCCTCGCGTCCCTGGATGACCCAAATAACAGTGAGGCCCCTGGATATAGAAACCAAGATGGCGGCCTTGCGTCCCTGGATGACCCAATTAGCAACTGCGGGGACCCTGGATATAGAAACCAAGATGGCGGTTTGCAGAATGGGGCGGATGGATATCAAGGGTTTAGGAAGAGGCGTCAGCGGGGTGGGCGCAGAGAACGACCCAAGTCAGATTTAGGTAAGTATCCATATAAGCTGCAATATGTAACCCCATCGCATTTTGTAAATATTTGTCTGTCACACGTTGAATGATTTTGAGTCCTGGACAAAGATGCCTTACTCGTGTGTCCTGGTCCTAAGAAACGCCATCCAGTCATACATATGCTCGTCCGAACCATGCAAGAATGAGTCTCTCTAACACAATATAATTCCGGGTTATGTGGCACTGTACTTTCAAAGATTAGTTATTGCTTTAATGTATGTACGTTTGTTGGATTGAGTTTCCTGCAAAAACGTTGTTTTGGTTTGCTAATACAGTACTGGCAAATATGGTTATGAAAACAAGATCAATAAGTGTTCAATAATAGAATAACTTTTAAATTGAAAATAAGTATTTGTGATCTTGCATCACCTTAACAAATTCGAATACGACGGTACAGATATAATTTTGCTTTCTAATCTCGCTTTATTTAGCACCCTTCCAACAAAAAAAAACCTACTACTGTATGCTGAATATCTAGTTTAATGAGGACGTATGGCGTGTTGTAATTATCCAGACACATTTCGTGGTATTGACCTTAACGTTTTGCTTGTTTTATTAAACAAATCATTCTTTTTCACATTTATATGGTAAGGTGAATAGTCGATAATGAATTATATCAAGTAAATGTTGTATTGACAAGGATGATCAAAACAAAACACCTGCATATGAAATAAGTTTGGTTCTTCACCACCTTATTTCCCAATGATTATTTGCGTTTACGGTTTGGATAAGAAATAGTATCTGGATATCAAAGGTTCAAATTTAAGAAAATATGGCTTTCGTTTATTGCTTTTAGGAAGTGAGTTATTTCGGATGTAAACTAGAGTACAGTAGAGTCTAGTTACACATAGTACATAGAAAAACGGATAATGACATCAAGAAAGCTGGTGCATTCGGATAAACCACATATCTTATGGATATACGTGTGTCTTATGATGGAAATATGACGAAACTACGGTCTGTTAGAAGGTCTATTAATTAAAACGCCGTTTCGAAATCTCAAATAGGTATTCCTCGTTCGATGTCTGCAATGATCGGCAAAGAGGCACTCATGCAGAGTGGCAGTACTCCGTTTCTGAAGCGACCTGAACGAGGCAGTTTTGGTCAATTCCTGGATGTCTTGAGTCTGCATCATTGCGACCATAAACGAAGGGTGAGTAGAATGAATATTGTTATTTCAACATAAGATTATTGAAAAATACATTTTATCAACTTATTGTTTTTGTATGTTATATAGAATGACAATATAAAGTAAGTATGGTCGCTGGGTTGGCCTACTGTCTTTCGACTTTATCATAGAAGCGCTCTAGAAGGCAAAATATGAAGAGTAAGTAGAAATTAAAATACTTCAATTTCACTTTGAGGCTTGGTGTTCTGGTAAATTTTAGTGTGTCCTCGAATGCATTCCTTATGAGGATCTCTAAACCCACAAATAATCGCTTGCGTTGTAAAAAAAATCTAAAGCTAAAGCTAAATCTAAAGCTAGTCGGGGTTTTCATTAGGAAATCATCGAAAGACAGAGTTCGTTAAGGAAATAAGGAAAAAAAACTGGTCACTATAATACGAGTCGTTCCAAATGCGCTGATGTTTGATTGGCCACATTGCGACATTGTGCAGAAATAAAATATTGACAACAAAATATGACATAGAGCTAATTGTAGTTTTCAATATAAATGATTAACCTCTTATAGCTTCTTAACAATGAAGTCGAAGTCTAGAAGATAAATTTTTCCATCTCACCAAAGCAAAAAGTGTGTCAAACCACCTTGTAATGACGTCAAATGGTACAGACAAATCACCGGTAAAAAGGTGACCTTTGGGCTAATATTAAGATGCTAAACCAAAAGATGCAGAGCTGAATCGTGAATCATTCGCCTTTTAAGGTCAGACGGGTGTGCCCCCGCAGTTTCTGAAACATAGTGATCTATTTTTGCAATGGGTTCCGTCGCCTGTTTTAATATAGAGGGGTTGTAGTTCTGGGGCCTACTTCTATTTGTTGATATCCCGGGTGGCATTCAGATTTTTCAATCATTTTAAAGGAAAAACAACACGTATTTATATTTTTCCATTTTGTATGTGAACTATCTTAGTTCGACCGTGTTCACCCAAACACAAAAACACGAAAATAAAACACTGAAAGCCCAAAGCTCGAAAAAACATAGTAATTTATCCCTTCTGTTCACGCAGAAAGCGAGATTTTTGGATTTATTTTCGAGCTTTATTTTTGCGCGAACGCGGCTTAAATTAGGTTACAAAGCAACGAAGTTGAAACTCATAAATGCATTTAAGTCAGTTTGCATCATTACGTTTAGCCTTGCGAGACTGTGAATGTTTACTTAGAAATACATTTTCAAATATAACTTGCCATTTGATTTAATTTACCAGACATAAAATATACGTCATGCATGTTTCTTCCTTTTTTTGTCATTTCAATGAAAATCTATGTCATGAATAAAAGTTTAAAAATGAATCTCGGTTGTTGTACAAGATGCTGATAAACGTTTATTTGTGATTAATTATTGCTGATTAAAAATAAAAGAATCTAAGCTATGCAAAAACAAAAGATTGACATGTTCCACGTTTAACATTTCAACGCCTTGTGTAAAATAAAAATAAAGTAAATGTTAACATGTGTTTAGTATGATTCAGTAAAAAACGACAAGGAAATAATAAGCATTGTGTTGTTTTCGTTTTGGATTTTCAAAATCAAGTGCCGGACATTTTAGCATGGTTTAATTGAGCAAAGCTCCTTTATAGCATAATGAATTGTAAACTAATATGAAAATGGTTTCAGCGGCGAATTCAAATCGGTCGAAAAACCAAAATAGAAATGATTGATTAAATTCTAAATGGCTGGATAATAAAATGTTTAGAAACATAATGTAAACATTTAGGAAACACTTGACATTTATTTATATCGCAGATAATAAACGGATATACAACTCAAATCAGCAATATAAAAGCGGCTTTTCGTGATTTTTGTAAATGGCACACAGGATAATATTTCATGAATTCGTGATATATTTGACAATAGCACCAAAAAAGTCTTCTAAAGGTTCACTCTCACTCGAGCATATGTTAAACAAACCTGTAATTAGCTGGGCACGAATCCATTATCATTGTGGTTTACTTTGGACAATTATAATGTCAGGCTGTCATTCAAATTGCGCTCGTCAGTCCTAAATTTAGTTTTATTCCTGTTGATTTCAATCATAGTTTATGATAAATGCTTATTTGGAAACATGAATTTATGCATATGTAGTTTTGTTATACGGAATAGAAACTTGTTCAAAAAATAATCAAACGCTCAACTGATAGGGCGATCTGGATATACCCCACTCTTAGAGTACTTATATAAGCATCCATTAAAACTGAATATACATTTAGGTAATCCATGAACAGATAAGGAATACGTTCACTATATAAAAACAAACGGTTGCTAAGGCGTTGTTTATTCGTTACCATGGACACAACGCTAATGTATCAATTATCAACCAATACGTTTAGTGCAAACGTAGCGAAAAGAAAAGATGGATCCTACGTTCTCCTCAATTCGGTAAGATTTAATTTCATATTTCATTTATAATACATTGATTGAGTTAATGAATATAGTGTGAATAAATCACGATACATAGAGTTGGATTTGGATTAAAGCTTAATTTTATCATTGCCGGTTGGATTTGTTGTAATAAATAGGACTTTACACTCAAAACAAACTATATTTTGGATTGAGGAAAGTTACCCGCCCCTTCCCTGTTTTCTTTCCCAATAGTTGCTTCCGATATCAAAACGACGATGTATCGGCTAACAATAAATTAGCCTCATTATTGGAAAAGAAATACGTAGGGAGTTGATTAGGGTATGAGAAGCTTTGTATGGGGCACAGTCTTTGGGATCATTTATCGAATACTATTTGATAGCAAGCTATGTATTTGAGCACTGACGATTTATTAGTTACAAAATGTTTGTTTGTTTGTTTGTAGTTTTTTTTATATATAATCTAAATAAGGAAGTTTTTCGCAAGTATATCCAAACATCGGATCCGTCAGTTTTAAAGGGGAATGTAAACAGTCTGACAACCAGGACTAATGAAGGGAATCTTATTGAAGGGGCCCATGCAAAAAAGAAGGAGACCGATTTAAAGTTCGCTGTTCGAATAATAATATTTCAATGCGATATATATTGCTATAATTAAGACATGATTTGCGAATGATTTTCGATTTATTATTTTGACGGTCTATGTCACACGGATAAGGTGTTATGTAGTTAGCCTATTACTAAACGTAGGTTATCAAACAAAACCACAACGAAAGGAAAAACAATGCTCTGGCTTTGGCACCAAATCAGGAGTACCGAACAATAGCTTTTAAGAATTCAGTTATAAGTTACTCATTTTGTACGACACGGTTTCATGTACAGCTTGAAATGCTGAAATATATGTCCTTAATGTAACAACTTAATTATTATTATGCATATGTATTTGTGCCTGAAAGGAAAGCTCAACAATAGTTGCCCACAAAACTCTGCCTGCAATCATAGATACTTTATGGAATCTCTATAATGGCTCATGCTCCTCTGAAAGTTCACCGAAACTAGTAAATGTACAAGCTGAATATAGATTTTCACCGAATACAACGTTGGGTGTTCCTGACAAGTTGAAGTAGTGTGAAATAATATGATTCAGGAACAACAATTTCAATTTCTAGAATTATACACAGTGTTTATAGTCGACAACTTTACGGGTCCCATGTATACAATACAGTATATTGTATAGCAAATTTACAATAGATCGCAAAATGAATTAATTATCAACTACTGTAGCATTAAAATAGATTCCCTATAAGGGATTCCAAGTCATCAAATATCTTATTTGTTCACATTCGTTATGATATAGATATATCATGCTCAACATCTAGACCGAATGATTTCAAACATTCCCAGATATCATTTAAACACCGTTTTGCATGGACTCTTTCCGATAGAAACTGTGGGATGCGATCCAAGTTATGATGTCATCACATAAAATAATGTATTTTGAATATCAATAACCCAGAAAAGAAATTTGGCATGGTTTTCATACGTTGAAGCATGTGAAACTTAACTCTACTGAAATATAAAAGATATTCCCGGAAAATGTCAAATAGAGTTGAAGGGCTTAGAGCATAAACATGTTTAGTGCGAAAAACATGTTTTTCTGAAAATTGTACCAAATTAATCCTAAAACCATACTACATTATTTGTATGAACAAAATAACTCAAAAATGAGTCTAACATCATTTTTCCCCATGCACAAATCTGTTTATTGCCCGTTTTTCAAAGTGAAAATTTTGTGAATAAGTCTTTCGCAAAAGACTAGTTTGGTTCTAACAATTCAAATTTTAGGAATCTGTTTTTCACGAAAAACAGATTTGTGCACCAAGATAACTTCGATTGTTTCAACATGTTTTTCTCAAAAAACATGTGCGAATCATTAAAAACTCATATTTATCTATATTATTATATATATATATATCAATAGATAAGATATTCCATTATCTTGGAAATTTCCTCTTATTTGCATACGCATGACTTAAGTAAACGTGGTTGGCCTTTGAAGATTGCTCAGATAAATAAAAAGGATATTTTTAGTAAGGATATCTTTTTGGAATTACAAAATCAAGGTGAGTTTTTTTCTTTTTCCATAGAACATTATTGTGTCATTTTCTAATCTCTTCACTTCTCCAGTGCGTCGAACGTAAACAGTATGAGCGATAATCGAGTATGTTATAAATGAGAATGACGTCACAGTACGTTTATGATGCATGGCTTGTTTTGGTGTGTGTTAATGGGCAAAAATAAATTTCTTTACGGGGATTTCAAATGAAAGATGTGTGTATCAATTCAGCGTTCATTTGTTTGTAAAGTAGCAAGACGTTTGACGTTATTATAGGTTCGCATCTTTTGGTTTGCAAATTTATATATTATAATATACAATATTTTACTGACTACGACGACGATATCAGACAATTTTCCAAGCCACGTTTGAATAGAAAAGGACGTCGTAACGACATCCCGCCATTTATGTGACACTCACATAGAAATTATGCCACGGTGACGTCGCCCGGATGCGAGACTAGAAAAGGACGTCATAGCGACATCGCGCCATTTATGTGACACTCAAATAGAAATTATGTCACGGTGACGTCGCCCGGATGCGAAACAAGAAAAGGACGTCAAAACAACGTCAATACATGAAAGGACGTCAGGGAATCTTTCATTTCGAATTAATGTAGTTGTGATGTCAAGATTAAAGGCGACGTCTTATAGACGATGTTCGATGTTTTCGAACAGTTTCTGACGATTCTGCACACACTAAAGAAGCGTCCGAAACAGTTATTGCTGGGCAAACATCGTCTGCAGAAAATATAACCTCCAAATCTGTGAATGAGAATCGAGATAATCAAAACCCGACGAATTCCGGAGCAAATGATGGGTGTCATTTGCCAAATGATGAATCCGGATCTGGCGTACCATTACCTTGTTTAATAGAAAGTGATAGTGATGAAACTGTTGATTTAAATGAAAATTCGACCAATGCTAATAAGATAACAAATAAGCGAAGGACTCGGAAACGCAAGCGCTTCTTGGCAAATTGGAAACGCAATCAACGAATAAACGCTCGCGAACGGGGGGAGGGATACGTAAGCGTATCGGGAAAAAGACATCCGTCCAAAGAACCTGCCGTGAACATCGATTTGTATGGATCTGCTTGTAAGCTTAAATGTAATGAACGTATTAATGGCGAACACCGGCAAAGTATATTTGATGCCTATTACAAATTGAGTCATGATGCGAAAAACAATTATCTCTTTGGCCATATGTCCCCACAAGAACCGAAAATAAGGAAACAGAATGCAAAGTTTCAGTGCCAAGTTACGATTCGATATACTGTTACTGTCGATTCGGAAGAGTTACAAGTTTGTAAAATTGCATTTTGCAAAATACATCAAATACAGAGGGGTAAAGTTGACTTTATCAAAGAACAAATCAAGCAAGGCTATTTAGCACCACGGTTGCCTCAAAAGGGAAGATGCTCTAGCAACAACAAAACTCCCGAAAGCATGAAAGAAGACGTTCGAGAACACATAAGCCAGTTTCCTGTAGAAAATTCGCACCATTCGCGTAATCAAAACCCAAATAGACGATATTTATCGGCTGAACTTAGTATCAATAAAATGTATGAACTATATAAAATATGCTGTGACGAAAGTAATAAAAATCCGGTTTCACCAGAGATGTATCGTCATATTTTTACGAACGAGTTTAATTACGGATTTGGTACTCCGAAAAGTGATACATGCTCAGTGTGTGATTACCCAGACAGCACAAATTTGTCTGAGCATAGAAATAACGCTAAAGAAGCATATGCAGAAATGAAACGTGATAAAGAAACAGCGCAATCAAATTCAGATATGAACTTTATTACGTTTGATCTAGAAAAGACATTGCCTCTTCCAAAACTGACTACAAGTATAGCCTTTTACGTAAGACAAGTATGGTTTTATAATATGGGAATACATCTTACGTCCGGAAATAGAGATGAAGTCTATTTCAACTGCTGGACTGAGAATCAAGCTGGAAGGGGTCCTAATGAAGTAGGAAGCTGCATTCTTGCCTTTATCCAGGCATCAAATATCAAAGGACATTTGACCGCATGGTCTGATAGCTGCGCAGGACAAAATAAAAACTTTCTTATTGTGTGCCTTTGGCAATATCTTATTCTCAAAAAAATACTAACGGAGGTGGACCACAAATTTCCTATATCTG
Source organism: Hydroides elegans (assembly GCA_001703475.1). Lineage (NCBI taxonomy): Eukaryota > Metazoa > Annelida > Polychaeta > Sabellida > Serpulidae > Hydroides > Hydroides elegans. The sequence goes on along the minus strand of LQRL01050873.1, from coordinate 13,985 downwards.
GTCATTCGTATATGCAATCAGATCGTGACTTTGTCTTAGTTGAAAAAAAAAATTCAGAAGGCGTGACAATATTTACAGCCCTGATGAATACATGGAGCTCCTACGAAAAAGGTCCAACAGTGACCGCAATGGCTGACAAACTGCGAGATATCAAGGAATTACAGGGTGTACTTCATTTGGTAAATCGCCAAAAGAACACAGACGGAGAAAAAGTCGAATTTCGAGACAAAGTCAGATGGATTAAAGTGAAAAAGTTCGGTGAATATGAATACAGGACATCTTTCAAAGACGATGAGCCTTGGAAACAAGTCGATATAAAGCGCAAAGATTTCATAGAATCCATTGAAATCAAATTATCGAACCTTGAACCAGGGTATAAGATAAAGAAACCAAAATATGATCAAAAAAAGTTAAAATTCATTCCCGAGGTGCATAGGGAATGCTATGAAACGTTAACTAATGATTAGAATGCAAATCAGAGGAGCATCAAGCGTTGACGAAAAAAAAACATTTATAAATGCCCAAATGTCAGATTGATTTCTTTTTTATTTTATGTAAATCATTAAAGTTTCACTATATGTTTCAGTTTGATTAAATATTATTAGGAATGATAAGTGGATGGTATAGGTTTTTAAAATATATATTGTTAGTAATTCAAGCGCCCACCCCACTTTTGAAAGGAGACCAATTTTATCGCCACCCTAAATATAGTATGAGCGATACCATTTACGATACTGTATTAATAGTTTTGTTTGAGTCGTGTTCTTGGAAATCAGCGTTTTTTCATTTCTTTTAAAAAATGTTCTTTTACAAAAATTATTTGATTTATTGATAATAGATATTTATGAAGTATAGAGATAAAAATATTTTCAGACCTTGTTTTTTTAAGAGTTTCCAATTAGATCTAAAATAACATTGTGTACTATTCTTTGGTGATAATGTTAAACGATTAATTTGCGTTTAGAAATTGTAGTTTTTTTCGAAAAAGTTTTAGATGTTTTGAATTTATAGATTGTGTTAACATAAACATGTGTTGGGAATGCGTTTAATTGATTACTTTTTAGAACAATAAAATATAGATAAGATATTCGGGGATTTTTTCGTTATAAGATGTCGGTGTTCCCATTACTTTTATATCCAGTACCATATTAAAATATATTGCACAAAATATCAAAAACATGTTAAATGCAATAAACATGTTCAAATGAAAAAAAATGCCAAACATGTTTTTTTGCGAAAAACATGATCTTCTACATGAGTACATCTTTTATCTAACATGTCTTTTTCATTAGACATGTTTATGAATTTTTCAATAAAAAATGTTCAACATGTCTTTCTCACTTGCCGGTCGTATCTTAACATTAAAGTTCAAAATCTCACAAATACAACCTTTAAATATTCTAGCTATCACTAATTCCGATTACAAAATTCATATCAAATTTATATTTCAAATTAGAAAAAAAAATCGGACCAAAAATGGCTCCGCAAACACAAATTCAAGTTTCGGAACTTTAAAGCTGATTATCTCAAAACCATGAAATCGCACTAAACATGTTTATGCTCTAAGCCCTTCAGTTATAATATTATAAGCTATACGATATCCGGACATATAAGTGTTCTTAAAATAAACAAATAGGCAACATGTAGGCCCTATGCTCTCACTGTGCAATTTTCTTATCATACGAAACAGCTATATAAATATATGTTATACAAACGTTCGGAACTAAACTTTTATATAGTCAGAACTTGATTTTTATCAAACAACAAATTTATATGTTGCACTCCGTCAAACTGAAGAGTTGTATTGCCTATATTCGATTTTCCATTCATAAAAACGTAAGCTGAAGTGCTTGAAATTGGGTCACTGTTTTGTATTGTCTGGCGATAAGGATTCGGTACACATATCTGGATATATATTTAAACAATTCAAATACATTGAGGAAGTAGAGAGACATAATCAAACAAAACATATAAAACTGTAAAATATGATGCGAATCAAGGAATTGAGACAAAAGTCACATTTAGCATTGGCTAATCGGGTGAGTTGATAACCTCAATGCAATCAAGGGTAGTTAATTTTAAGTCACCACTTCGTAGGAACTATATTTATGTGTGGTAATTTAGGCTTCTATTTTACCTTGCGATCATACATTCGATGTTGTGTAACGTTAAATAATGCGGACACGTTCCAGCAAGAGTGTTGTTCTACAGTAAAAACCACTCCTAAATGGACTATCGTAGGCAAAATCGTTCGTGTCAAAATTTGTGGTTATGCGTAGCATTTTTTTTTTCGTTTATTCGTTTATCGTTTATTCGGTTATTCGGTTGTTCGGTTGTTCGTTTATTCGGTTGTTCGGTTGTTCGTTTATGTGTATCAAATCTTTCGTTTATTCGTGTTCGTTTATTCGGTTATTCGTGTTCGTTTATTCGTTTATTCGTATCAGCTGTCCAATAAGAAGTGGTTTGACTGTATATTCCCAAAAAGTGGTTCATATAAAGTCAATGCGATGTCAAGCACTTGATTCCAAATCACTTTAGCATGTATCGAGTTGTTTTGCGGAGGTTTCTCGGGGCCCCGCGCTTTAAAGCCCATAGCTCTATAATGTAAATTGAAATGTATGGATTAAACATATCGGGGACCTCAAGGACCCTCTTCTTCAAGAACCTTCGTGCCATTCGGAAAATTCTGCTGGCGATTTTAGATTAACAAGTTTATCTTTTAATTTTATTTCATATTTCAGATGTCCACACCGCAGCCACTCAAAACGCGCCAAATAAATAGGTCACCACTTCCGGCGAAGAAACAGGTGCTTCTTCCAAGCAGCCGATGGTCGCTGCTTGCGCGTATGAAACGATGTAAAAGCGAGCCCAACCTACCAACTTGTCCGCATAAGAAGAACTGCGCTTTTCTAAACGGTGAGTTTGCGTTTTACCATATTGAATGTTTATATATGATATAAACGGTCGGATGCAATATGCTTTATACCAATAGCGGATGGTTTGCTTGCGCGTATGAAACGATGTGAAAGCGAGCCAAATCTGCCTTCGTGTCCACATAAGAAGAATTGTGCCTTCTTGAATGGTGAGTTTAAATTCAATGCGAATGGATAGGGTAGGGTAAAGGTATAAAAATGAAACAATGTAAGATTAAACTACACCTACTCATATGGCCAATCAAGAAGAACTGTCCTTTTCTTAATGGTAAGTTACCGTCTACCCAATATAATGTGTGTATTTGATATACATGTGTTTTTTCCTATATGGAAACTTTTGTATACTATGTTATCTAAAAGAATATCGGTTAGTTAAATTGCGCGCATGAAACTTTAGAATTTCACTGTATAAAAGCGAGCCCGATTTATTTGCCTACTGGGAACTGTTGTATTGAAGCCCTGGGCTTCTATTCGAATGTAGGCCATTTTGCCCAATTAAATTTAAATCTTAATAGAAGCCCATGGGTTTGTAAACGGATGGATGGGCTTCTATTCGGATGTAATCCTTCACTAATATTTTTACCAAGAAGTTCAAAAACGGTTTGAAAATGTGACAGTGCTTGTATTATTCACATGAAAAGCCATAAGGCGTACACTACTTCCCCCACGCCTTTCCACGTTGTGGCCACAATCAGGATTTCATACCACAAAAGAGATGTTTTGCCCATTAACCTTGCAAAATGCGCATTTTTCATTTATAATTTTAAGCTTTTAAATCCCTTAACCACAAAACGGATATATTGGCCCATGGGCTTCTATTCGGATGTAACATCCGAATACAAGCCCATGGGCTTAATTTCGGGTGGGCTTCAATACAGCAGTTCCCGGTACGTGTCCACATAAGAAGAACTGCGCTTTTCTAAATTGTGAGTTTGTGTTTTCCTAATATATATGTTACAGTAATCGAACTTAACGGCAAAACGTTCCCAAATGATAAAAGTCAATCTCCGACTTTCCTCGACTTCAGCAGAGATCGCGCGAAATCAATTTCATTCGAAGTCATAAGCAAGTGATCATATGCAATCGTTCATTTGTTAAGACATAATAGAGCCGATTATATGATGTTAACGCATCTATGTTTGGGGAGGGTGGAGGGGTTGTTAGAATACAAAGTATTTTTGGTACGATATATAATGATTATTGTTGCCATCAAATTTACATAAAGTAATTAATCTGCTATCAATACAATTATCAAAAACGCAAAAGAGAACAAAGGCACCATATATGGTTATACATTCCGTGTTTTTGTACAAGATAAGTGAAAAATAATGTATATATAGCTATTGTGACTCTTCACATAATTTCACGTAAACACATAAACTCATTGATATGATCTGTTATTGTGGATTTTATAGATAATGGTCCTTAATATGATAACATAACAATTGAGAGGAGTTACCCTCAAGAAAGTTGACCAAACATTCCAATTATGCAAAATGCTTAGATAATAAATAGTAAATCCAATTATTCAGGTATAAGGACATGACCACGCACGAAACTTTTGTAAAACGCTCAAGTCGCTTCTATAAAGCTCGTTGCGTTTTAAGCATGTCATATTTTATCGGCTTTCCCATAACGAATACATTAGAAAATGGATCAGTTACTGCAAAAAATGGCAGAAAAAGCTTTTAATATGACAAGGCCCTTATTCTTGTATCATGACTTTTGTTATCCGAGCGACAAAAAGTAACATTCCAGCCAATAATAATTGTTTTGTTAAGTGACCTCGACTATCTATTATCAATCAATTGAAAATAGGTTATGTGAGATCATTGCCGAATTGATACAATGATAACCATAAACACTTAATAAACAAATATAATAACATCTAATTGATAGGCCATAAGACGTTTCCTCTTTTATCCAGGAATGATTCTTAGCTTTGCGCTTTCTGCCATTATGGTATTCTATTAATGTGTCGATCCCACGATTAAGTGGTTACAAGTTATCATATAACTAATATGGATCAATGTAGAGTTTGTGACATCATTTGCTAGCAAAGGAATTTCCTCAACTGTGTATGTTTTAATTGCGAATATCAGTTCTCGTTATAGGGTCATGGATCTTTCCATATAAAGTGTTTTGTATATAAAGTTTAATTCATATTAAATGATTTTATAAGGATATCTATTCATTCAAACCATAGAACACAAGGATAATAACAATGTATAACGAACATATTAAAAACGAAGCTCTGTTACTAGACATGTCCTTTACAGGTAAATATTGTATAACTGAATTATTGCTTAATCCATGAACCATACAATAATTTAAAAAATACCACTATCTGAATAAACCTTTTCCTGACGCTTTTTCCTGTTTTTCATTATTAACACGACCTACACCTTTCATTATTATTATTAGAATTGAGTTAATCCTGCTTATTTCGAAAGAAAATTATATGGTTTTTCAGCTACATCCGCACATGCTGGTGACATCGCTTTGCAATCGATTTCAACCGAAAATCACGATGACGACACAACTTCCGAAGACACGACTTCACTTCGGAGTTCTTCGGAAACCAGTGCGTCACGCACGTCAATCAAAATGGGTTCGCGGCATCATCAAAGGGATTATGTGTTTGATGAGGACACGCCCACTTTTGCTGAGGCATTGTGGGATCACGTGACTCTAGATCCCGAAGAGTTGGCGTTTCATGTGGGCGATTTGATTCAAGTAAGTTGATGATTGTCGAGTTACCCTGAAGTTCTGATCTTTGTAATAGAAAAAAGAATATGGTTTAAGTAATTCTCGATTCGACAAAAGCGGCTTTTCAATTAACCCTTTCAAGAATTGAATGCAAAGAAAACGTTATGAATTGAAATTACGAGGTCACGACAAGGAAAGATTATCGAACAATGTTTTGAAAAAAAATGTCTTAGAGGAAATACAAATTTCGTTCTTAATTATGGAATCAATTGCATGTGCTTTTCAAGAAAATTTGTCTTAAATGTTCTAGTCATTCAATTGTTTTAAGAGGAAGCTAGTGTACAAGTTCATATCTAATGGGACTATATGGCAACTGCGACAATAAGTGTTTAAACAAAAACAATATATTATTTTTAACGTTTTTAGCCCCCAGCCAACCAATTTGGCTGAGGGCTATTGCTATCC
>LQRL01050858.1:0-10129 GCA_001703475.1 Hydroides elegans | reverse complement strand
CTTCGTCTTGCCTTTATTGTAGGTAAACCGTATGAAGAACCTGCTATAGTATTGCTTTATGATATTCTTCACCTTCTCCGGTACGTGGTATCGTCTCAGCATTTCTTCTACAACTTTATGGGGCATTGAGCCGTATGCATTTGTGAGGTCTAACCAGACTACTGACAGGTCACCTTTGTTTTCTCGTGCTTCCCTGATTAATTGCGTCAGAACGCCGGTGTGCTCGATGCATCCTGAGACTCCAGGTGCACCCCCTTTCTGCACACTTGTGTCGAGGTATCGGTTGGCTAACATGTAGTTCGTTAGTCGTTTTGATACGACGGAGAATATCTTACATTCTACACTTAGAAGTGATATTGTGCGGAACTGTTTGATGTAGGTTGAATGTTCCTCTTTCGGCACAAAACACCCTTCCGCCCTCTGCCAGCATTCAGGGATCACCTCTTTTTTTTCCATGCAGTGTTCAGTAGCTTCCATAACCGTTTCAGCAGTTTTGGGCACTTTTTGTAAACCTTTACGAGGTACCACTGTAGCCTGGTGCCGACCGTGCTCTAGCTTTCTTTACCGCTTCTCGCACTTCTTCCATTTGTATCTCGTTGGTTTTGAACTGTATTGTATGTTCACTTGGAGATATTAGGGCACTGCATTCGTCCAGTTCGGTATGTGAATCTTCGTCGTTATGGGCGTCTGCTAGGTGTTGTTCGACGTCCGTTATCTCTCTATTTCGAGTTGTCCTCCTTTTGGGTTGCCTAATAGCTTTTTGACATAGTTGTATGGGCTTTTAATGAATTGGGATCGTGCTTTAGCCCTTCTTCGCCTCTTTTGTCTTTTTCTCTCCGCTGTTCTCAAGCTATGGAGCTGTTTTCTTAGATCATCTCGTATCGCTTTCAGCCCTTCCTTTTCGTGTTCTGCACATTCCTTCCACTGCTTTCTAACTGCCTTAAGCTCGCGCCTGATGTTGCAGATCTGTGCTTCACGTCTGTTAATTGATGGTGCTCCTTGGGCTTTCACTTTTATTTCTTCCGTACCGAATGTCTCTCTTCCAACCGTATAGACGATAGTAGTGAACGATTCGACTTTCCAAGTGATGTTTCTAATACACTATCAGTTGTTTCTTCAAACGCTTTCCATGCGCTGTCATCATTCATACGTGGCCATTTCACTTTTTGCCTAGTTGGTACATCCACTGGGATATTGCCTGCTGCAGCCGTACCTGATGCGTTGACATTCTCAGCTCTGTGGTGTTCTTCCTGGCTGTGAATCTCCTCCGTCTGACCAGATAATAATATTAATATAATAATAATTTGGATAAGGTAAAGGGGGACACACTTAGTATGTTACTTAAGACTGCTCCTTCAAGTCCAGGTTGATCTAGAAACTACAAATTAATTGGTTAACTTGCTTTTGATGTGGATTTTATCAGATATCGTTTTGGGGGTAAACTGGACTAAAACGACTGGTCTAAAAACGATTTGAAATGGGACCTGTCATTGAAATATAATAATATATCAACTGTTAAATTGTTCTTACTGTCACGGTAGTGAACTAAATGATTCCAGCTAAACATGGTTAAAGACCGAATAATGATTGGTCTATTATCTTAGCATTTCGAGTGACGGCAAACACTCACCACTTAATACAACTCAATGAATGCCTATGATATACCCTGGAGGATATGGTCGGTAATTAATGATTTCACATGATAATTTGTTAAAGGCTGAATAGTGATTGGTATATAAAACATAACAGGTTATAACCTGTCCGGTACTCTGAATACTCAAAACAAGAAAATAATTGTCTATGATATACTATACCAGGGGTGTACCTTTGGTAAAAATTCCAGTCGCCCCGCGCGACTGGCTCAAAAAAGTTAGTCGCGCGAGGGAAAAGTTAGTCGCGCGCCCTGAACGGAGAATTTCATATACATGTACCGGAATATAAGTTATATCAAACTTATTACAATGCGAGTGCCGTAGGCGCCAGCCAAAAACAAACTATTATTAATATTCATTTTTAATTAAATGAGTGCCATACAAAAGTAAAACAAAACCTAGACTTGTTAAGTAGAATTCTTTCCCGAAAATTTGTACCCCTTTTCGCCATATGTCATGTGTTCAAACCTTTATATCTACGGCATAAAATAAGGTAAAAATTCTAACAATATGCCAAAATAAAGGTGTATCAATATAGATTAGTGTTCCAATAATGATTTTCCAAATATAGATTGATGTTTGAATAATTGCAATTTTAAATTTATGAAATGGTCTGCATTGCGTTCCCGAAAATTTGCACCCCTTGTGAAACATGAAAGCTCAGTTTGATATTTCAAAGAAATGAATATGAAATAATATGCAAATAATTTAATATCAATATGTGAATGCAAGTGGATGATAAACTGAAAAAATAATGAGTGATTACTCAATAACGGGATGTAATTAGCTTATGTGCTGAACGGAAAGAGTCGGAAATGTTTGACTTGCCCACTACAGAAATATAAAGTTTTAAAAAATCAATCATATATGTTATTATTAAAGGGTTTTCAGCTCGACTGCTATGCCCTTCAATAAACTAGATGTACAATGTACATGTATTTCTATTTATCTTAACATAAGAAATGATCATCCCGCCTTTTAGCTAGACTCTCTTTATAATCAACACATGGTAACTTCCAAGTACTTCGAATTCGTCTCATAATCTCGTATAACACCATGTTCAAATTAAAGAATATAATTATAAAGGTATAATGCTTTGCATATCATATACACGATGACTATTTCACAAAGTTTTGTGAAACTTTATTCTATAACGTATGTTATTTTTTTAGTTGAGTGCCTAGATCATTATTTATACCATGTGTGTATTACACTAACATAGTAAAGTTTAAAAACGTCATTTCGTTATTTCCTTTCCACGCATATAGAACTTAAGATATAGATCTGGGTAGATCTAACTGGATAGAAATCGATAGAATCATGGTATTCTGACAGGGGTACAAGTTTTCGGGAACACGCATTTACCCAAAAATATATTTTCAATTCTATATATCTCTTTAATTTGTAACAAAACTTAAAAATGTTGTAAATATGTTCATAGCTAACATGTATACCTTTAATTTGAATTAATAATATTAGCTGCATTGCTTATTTATCAATGAAAACTTTGAAGTCAAACTTCATATAGTGCGAAAAGTGGGTACAAATTTTCGGGAAAAAAGTCTACGTTACTTAAGCGTTTATATCTACGAAAGTGAATTCTTCACCGGGTACAGGACTACTCATATATAATTTTCGATTTTCGAAGAACATACATTTTAATTAAGATAGATTTCTTTTTGTCGGTATATTAAATGAAGCGCCTATACCATGTAAGCAAATTACATGGTACCACCTGAATGAAATCATGAATAGATCAAATGTTTAATCTGAACGATTAATATGTAATTGAATGTTTTAATGATTTAATATCGTCTAGTTATTCATTTGAACGATGTAAGTAATGCGAGCGCCGAAGATGCGAGCGTAAAATAGTACAATAGTTATGAAGACGATTTGAAACACGTCAAATTATTTTTTGATGATTTGTATATTTACTATAAAAAAATTACGAGCAGGAAAAAGTTAGTCGCGTGCCGCGCGACTAACTTTGAAAAGTTTGTCGCATGGCCAAAAAGTTAGTCGCATACGCGACCGCGCAACCGCTAAAGTACGTCCCTGCTATACAGGCTATGGTCGCTTCCACATCCAACTACTTCTGGTATGTGGTTGGGCCGTGTCAAGCGATGCCGTGGAAATCCTCGGCATCTCCTTCATCCTGCCGCCAGCCACGTGTGATCTCAACCTCGATGGACCCACCAAAGGATGGATCAATTCAAGTGTATTTATAGGTAAGTATGCGTGATTTTGCAAATTCATAGTTAGCATGATGATTGTTACAAAACATAGATCGCACGTTCCTGTTCCGTAAATGTAAGAGAAGGTAAACTAATACACTTCTTTGGAAGACCTGGCAGTTTATTGCCTAATTATGTCCAGATATTCGACATCTTATAGTTATGTTCATCACATGTATTTTTCTCAGTTTCGAATTTAACTGGTTATAATTTCAAATGACAGTAACTGATTCCGATTATATTGTGTATTTGATTGGTTGAGCACCTATTTTGTCTTTTATTTCTCCTGTATTTACAATGTTTGTATTTCTCTTTTCATTCAAGGCATGATGATCGGGGGTTTATTCTGGGGCACCCTGGCGGACATCCAGGGTCGGCGGGCGGTGCTGCTCTGGTCTCTTTCAATCAACGCCATTGGCGGTCTGGCGTCTAGTTTCGCTCAGCACACGTGGCTCTTTATATTGTGCAGACTCGTCAGCGGAATCGGGTAGGTATTAAGAAATAAAGTACTCATAGATATGTTCTTTGTTTGTATATTTATGTATATTGTGTATACTATTTAAATTATACATCATATTTTGCGTTTGTAATTACATGTATTTAACTCCTTTTGCTTTCTATCAAGATCTTTCTTTCTCATATTAAGATTACTTTTGAGTTCACCTAGTTATTCATGGATCCTTTATTAAAACGTCCTTGCTTTGAGCCATGTTCGAGACGTCTCCATTATGTGTCAAGCCGACTTATTGTTATAAACGAGGTTTGATTTATCACCTACATGTAATAACTTTATTTTTTTCTATCAACAGTGTTGGAGGGAGCATGCCGGTCATCTTCTCGTACTTCACCGAATTCCAGCCAAAAGAGAAACGCGGTTCAGCTATCAGCATGCTCGCCACTTTCTGGATGGCTGGCAATGTCCTCGCAGCAGGTCTGCTTCCATCTTGTGTTTACGGGGGATGAGGGGATTTTGATTTGATTATTTTTTATCGTCTCATATTGCTATTGATGGCTACGTGCGCTTCATGCTAGGAATACCGGTATCAGGGCTTTGCCTACCCTTGTCACAAAAGGCGGGCGGCCCGCCTGACCCTCTAAAATAGGCGCGATTTCGCAAAAAAAGTGGCGGGACCTATATCGGAATCAATAATCCATTTAAGTTCGATATTTTGTAGACTCTGGAATATCTGATATTAGTTTACAGTCCCTTTGCATTAATTATTTGCAATAATTATTTAGTCAGTACTCGGTCAACTCCATTTATCAAAACATTGTACACGCCTCACTCAAAAAAATTGGTCGCCTGACCGAAAAGTTAGTGGCCCCGACTATAGCATATCAATAACTATGGTGATGTTTCAGTAAAATTGTATTTGATCCAAATCGCCTGAAATTCTACTGTCGAAACGGCTTCCGTGAATGAAATACCAGTATGATTGTATAATATTAGATTGCCAGCGCCGAAGACGCGAGCAAAAATTATAAAAGAAATTTTTCCGCGAAATCAATTGATAGGGTATAAAAATTGGGTAAATCGAACTTTGGGAACTAGTGAAAACTAAAATGAAAGGCATACATAGCGTAATCAATAACAGAACAGCACTTAAGATCCACACCATTCAAGGTGACATGTATCCATAGCAACTTAGATAATAAGAGGATGGTTGCTCAAGTAATATTCAATATCAGAGAAAATCGTACTCGAAAGCTATATAAATCATCGCAGCCCGCACATGTATCGGCACAACTATACAATACGTGAAGGAATCATCTCAAAACGATGAGTATAAGTTTATTGTTTAAAATCAAGCACGGAAAGCTCGAGCGAAAATTCACAATATGCAGAAAATCGGATTGTTGTTGTTTTTTTTTTTTTAATTTTTGAATTACGAGCCCAACTTTTAAAAAAAATGAAGCGGCCAAAGGAGTTAGTCGCATATGCGGCCGCTAAGGTAAAGCCCTGTACTAGTTTTACACAACCGACTATCTAACGTCCCACTCTCCCTCTGCCAACTAATCAGGTGGATGCATACTTTCGACTCAATATGAAACGTAAATATTTCTATTGAGAGAAAATCATTATATTTTTCAAAGAAGGGAAAGTTCAATCCCCCGGATCAGTTCTCCGGCGACCACTTGTCAGCGCTCCGAGTCACAGATCGGAAGGGGTGATGCGGTATTAAATGATAAATAAAGCAAATTCTCAAAAAGTATGATACACAGCGTGTTAGCACAAAGAAAATCATTCACGAGGTTTAGTATTCAACATTTCATATAAACATGCATGAGGTGACACATTCATTTACTTGATGAACCATTCCATGACCACCATTTCAAAGCAATCCAAACAATTTCCCTCTTCATTTATTGGTAATTCAAATAAAAATAGAAGCAAAGAATGCCCGCCAGTTACTTTAATTTAGGCGGGATTCGAAATATTGTTGCGGGCAGTGCCCGCCCGGGTCTTAATTTTAGGCGGGATTCATTTTTTTCAGGCGGGAATCCCGCCAAAACGCCGGGTAAGCAAAGCCCTGCGGTATCACATCAACAAAAGAAAAGTAGCGTATGATTCGAGTCTGGGGGCGAATTGTATTCGGACAGTTTGCGGTTTTATTTGGAATAAGAGAAACAGTTCTGAACTCTGTGAAAAATATCTAAGTCTAAATGCCAATACTCGTAGCATTTCAGATATTTATATTATACATCAAATGCTCTCTATTAATGTTTCAGCGCTGGCATGGGCGATCATCCCGATCGACTTCCACCTGTCTTCCCCCGGCTTCTCCTACCGCAGCTGGCGTCTCTACCTCGCCTTGTGTGTTCTGCCCAGTTTCACTTCCGTCCTCACTTATGTGCTCATGCCCGAAAGCCCGAAATATCTGCTACAGGTAATTGACTTATTTCTTTTCAGGTTGCCTTATAAATTTACCGTAATTACCGGTGTATAACCCGCACCGGTGTATAACCCGCACCCCATAAAAACAAAGAATTATGTTTTGAAATCCGGTGTATAACCCGCACCGGTGTATAACCCGCACCTCAAATTTATCATTTTCCGTAATTTGTAATTGTTTCCATATAACCCATGCAAAGGCTTTGTATAAGCTGATAGTAATTATTTCTTCCCTTATCAAATCCATTAGGACATAGTAAATGGCTAAATTAAATATTTTAACCGATATTTTATCGCTTGATTATTACAAAAATTAATCCCTATTTTACATGAAAATCCAAAGTCGGACGTTTTATGTTTTTAAAATCGGTGTATTACCCGCACCGTTGTATAACCCGCACCCTGGTGTTTTGTTTGTAAAATCGGTGTATAACCCGCGGGTTATACACCGGTAATTACGGTAGTTGTTTTTAATACTATAAAGCATATTTTGTCGAAATTGGGGTTTCCAAATTACAGTCATGCGACTTATCATTTGAAGTTTGATGATTGTTATATGATTGATAGGAAATATATTTAAATATCATGAGTTGTGACTAACGATACTTTTCCAAACTGTCTTTTCCACATTTATGCATGCACGATTTACTAAATAAAGTTTCAAAAATTGATATCATAATAAATTATAATTGATCTTATTGTTTAAAATGAATGCATATAAAACTATAGCGCTTATGGGTTATATGTTATTATGTAAGTTAATGAAAAAAGATTAACATACAATGTTTTTTTTTTTAATTTCAGAAAGGGAACGAATTAGAGGCCCTTCAAGTATTTCGTCGAATGTATAGGACGAATTTCAGGACAAAAGATATATCTGCCTATCCAGTATGTTCCTTAATTACCTTAATTATTTGGGAATTAGTAAGTTTAAAATATTTTCTGGACAAACTTTTTTTAACGTTTCTATATCTACATGTATAAATAATGATACGTTGAAGATTTCTCCCCAATGGTAAAAAAAATAGATATTTATAGAAAATAATATTTTTCTTTGCTATAGCCTATATAACATTTAAGTCTATTTATGTTAATTCATTTTGATCCTGAGTCCGCTAAGGTCTAACTTCAAGTCATGTTGAGATAGTTTTGTGCATCTACATGATATTGTATATTGCAGGTGACTTCATTGGTTCTAGAAGACTCCGGGCAAGAGCTCGAAGACTATGAAATTGTCAATAGTGTATGGATGGAAAAAGTGAAACGGTCAACAGCTAAGGTACATGTCTCATTATCATGTTTAGTATCAAAAACGGATTAAATGCTATAGGATTTTTTGTTGCAGTAAATCAATGGTATAATTTCAAGATCTTCATAAATGTGATACATTGATTTTCAATAGTTAAAAATAAATAAATAGTTTTGTATGACTTTGAAAAGTGTTCCATGTAGACATAAATTACAATGTATAATTTTTTTTTTCGATAAAAGTAACTTAATCAATCATGGCTTTATTATTTGGCATCATAAGGAACCTGCAGCTGTCCAAAAGGTAAACTATGCACCAATAAATCATTATTTTTAATTTAACTACATTTTCATGGCATTTGTGTATTCAATGGACATATCTCCACCAAAGCTGTATGTCGACGGATAAAATCTATCCTGTTCAGGGTTTTCTTCGTTCGTATCATGGGGGATGCTTTGGAGAGCGTCAGTTCTCGCTGTATCTGTTTTATGCCAAAACAATTGCATTTTGCCTCTCTTTCTTATAATCCCATTTACTATTAAAAAAATATTTGTTTTGATGCACTTCACAAAGATATGAATAACATTACCGTCAGTTAACTCAAACTTTAGAGATTGCCTAACATAGAATATTAGTCTAACAGCAATGAATACATCTTATGAATTTGTGTTCAGTAGACATTATATAATTTTATGTAAGTGTAGGTATTTTTTTCTCATAATTCTTTTTTCTTCGGCAGAGGCTTCTCTATTATTTTTTTAAAAGACAATTTTACGTTACGAAACATTCGTATATATATTATTAGATAAACGATATTTATGATTAAATATTTTACCTACATGTATATGATAATGTATATATAATAATATGTAGCTACCGTGTACTTCAGATGTTAATCTATTAATTTTTGGTAAATCAAACATGATTAAAAAAAAACTAAACACACCCTTTTCGTGTGTTTGAAAATAAGAAGCGTTAACGTGTAATATAAACATAAGATAGAATAGTGGTAAGATTGAATAAGAAAGTTTGAACAATCTACTTACGGAAGCCTCAGTAAAAGTTTTGGGAAACTATAAAATAAGTTCTTGATATATATAATCGGTGATGATGTATATGTAAATATGTGTGTTGCAGTTTCTGCGATCTGTCAAGAACGTCTACATGCCACCTTTGACGTCACGGTCCATCGTCATGACAGTCATCTACTTCACACTCTCTTTCGGGTATGTAAAGTTTTAAAGTGCAAAGCATTGCACATGAACATGCGCGAACAGAATAACAAATGTGCATGTTTATTCTCCTTTCTTCCTTTCTCTCTTTCTTATATTTTGTGTTAATAAATATCAATTTTGAAAGCTTAATGTATTTATATATGTAGTATGGATATTACATAATTGTATTATATATTATTGAATCATTTATATTTACGTACATGGATAGATACATTCTTCTCTTGCTTATAGGAACTTCATGCGATTTAAATGTATGCTTTTGGATGTTTTCACGATTTTACTAAATTTTTGTGAATAAGATATTTAGGCAATTGCAAAACCTCCAAACTGTGACGCGCATGCTTTGTTGCATGACACTCAATATTTCATATGACTATTTTTGTGTGTGTGTTTCAAATTTACACAGGTTCTATGGGCTTTTCATGTGGCTCCCCGAACTCTTCAAACGCATTGAGCTGTACGGTGGCAACCCATGTCGTGACGTCACTAATGGCAACACGACGTCATCGGGCATTGAAACGTGCGAAGTGCCAAATAAAGTGTTCTTTGATAATTTCATCACGGCAGCATCGAACTTACCGGGAAATATACTCACCATCTTTATCATTGACCGGGTCGGGAGAAAAATATTACTCTGTAAGTATGATAATTGGCTTTCAATGTTTCGTTTAAAGTATGTATTCGAATCATATGTAGGCTATATTTTGAGTAAATGAAATTATAAAATAAGATATGCATTAATTCAATTTTTATTGCCCGCCTGACTATAGTCAGAGGGCCATATAGGTTTTGCCCTGTCCGTGCGTGCATTTTCTGTTTTCACTGGAAATGGTATCTATGGGTATCAAAACGACTTTTGGTAT
>LQRL01050829.1:4496-20476 GCA_001703475.1 Hydroides elegans | reverse complement strand
TGGTCTAGCTGGTCGAGTTGGTCATCGTGGTCTAGCTGGTCGAGTTGGTCATCGTGGTCTAGCTGGTCGAGTTGGTCATCGTGGTCAAGCTGGTCTAGCTGGTCATCGTGGTCTAGCTGGTCAAGTTGGTCATCGTGGTCAAGCTGGTCGAGTTGGTCATCGTGGTCTAGTTGGTCGAGTTGGTCATCATGGTCTAGCTGGTCGAGTTGGTCATCGTGGTCTTCGTGGTCGCCTTGGACTACTCCATGGTCTCCATATTCATGGACCTGGCCTTCCTTCCCGCCGACGTGGAGCAGTTGGACCAGCTGGGGATGCGTCTACTGGTCAAGTAGCTATTGGTGTCCACCTACGACGAACTCGTGGACTATTCCAACAACGTGGACTACTCAAACAACGCCAGTGTCTTCTAGTACACGTATGTCTCAACGCTTTCTGAGGATGTATTTAAAGTTTCTAATTCTAGACATTAGTTGCTGGATACAATATTTCATGTGTTTAGATTATAAAGGATAAAAAGTATTTTGAAGCATCCGTTTGTGGACATAGGTGAAAGTAATATATATGTGTATCGAAGTGTATAAAAAATGATTTTAAACCGATAAACCGACATTCCTCTCTTCAATTTTACATAAACTTTAGAATGTGCACAGCTCTGGACTATTAATTAGTTTTTATAACCGAAATCACCCATGCCCCTATCTTAAACCATACATAGCTAAACCATGCCCATGCGATGACGTCAAATGTGGATCGACTAAGAACGTTGGCGCGGTCACATGTGGTGCTGGGAAGAAGAGAGAGCTCTTTGAGAGAATCATCACTCTTGGTCAGCCGGGGGCAAAGGCTGCAGACAACGCATTTCCATTTATAGTAATTACGATAATTTGGAATAAAGCAAATTGATCAAAACATAATTGAAAACCAGTAAAATGGGAAAATCTCAACGATATGATTACTCACTAATTAATATTGCTGGTGGTGACAGAATAACTACCTGTATTTCATAATTGTAAATCATATCACACATATTTTTCACAAATCATGAGCCAAAAGTAGGATGTAATTTTCTATTTTTTGAACATCACGTAAACATATAAAAGTTTGATATTGTCAACAATGGATTTATACATCGTCTCTACACTGGTCATGCTAAAATGCATTGCTCTGTTCTTTTGCATTGTAGGTGAGTCTCGGCGGTGGATGTGCTGGAGTTATTGTTCACTGTAAATACATCCTCACTGCAGCTCACTGTGTCACGTAAGGGATGGCGACTATAAGGCCTTGGTTACATTTGCGTTTTAAAACGCAGCCTTTTGGGCCTTCCCACATTGGGAGCTTTTTCTTGTGTTTTTTTTTCATAACAAACCTGTATTCCAATGTATTCCTTATGGGTAAACAAAATCAACTAGCGTTTAGGTCACTTAAAAAAATCCATAGGGACTACTTTGGAAGAAGGTTTGTTAGGAAACATAACAAACCTGTATTTCAATATATTCCTTATGGGTGAACATAATCAACTAACGTTTAGGTAACTAAAACAAATTCATAAGGAATACTTTGGAAGAAGGTTTGTTAGGAAAAACACTTCCGATTTGGCAAGGCCCTTGTTTTTTCATACATTCTTCATCTGAAACTACAAAATATTCATTGTTTCTGAATCCGTTATGTGCAGTTTAAGTTTCCCATAGATAATATAATGGACATACCGACAGAGCTCCGTTTTGTATTGCAAATATAAACGCTTCCGTTAAATAATAGAATTCAACTTAAATATTGTGTGAAGCTAAGTGTGAAGCGGTAAATTCCTGTTGATATTTGTACTATTTTAAACTTTTTAAAAGCGCCATCATGTAAAGGTTGGTTTTATTCATTTATAATTGATTGTTATTCCAAAGTCTTATCCATGGCCTTAACATAGATAAATTCATAAATTCTGTGCTTAATATATTTTGTGCTTAATCTGTGTTGGTTGTGATTTCAGGGGTAAAGCTAAGGTGACAGTTTATACCGGAAGTACGCAATGGAATAAGGGAGACTCTCATAGTGCAACAGTAATTTGCGTTTTGTATCATCTTTACACTTTTTGATGATTAATAGTTTTGTTAGCTTGAATCAATTTATATTTTGTAACCATAGTCGACATAAACCAAATCAGACTGATCGGTTGGATAAATGTTCTGCTTATCTATTTACAAGTCTAGTGGCACTCAAATATGTAGAATTATATAACGAAATTTATACAACAGTTTTTAGTACAAGATATATCAAACCTATATCTTATGTACATTTTCCTAGGTAACATCTCATGCTTTCGACGCCACAACGTACGCGAATGACATTGCAATCTTGGAATTAACCAAGCCTTTGAAATATAGCGATTCCGTCAGACCCATCTGCTTACCGAGCGCCGCGGCTTCGAGTTTAGTTGGCAAGCCAGTTATGGTAGCTGGGTGGGGTAAAACTACTAATTACGGTGGTAAGTTAATAAATTGGTTATAGAATCGATAATTATAAAATTGCATAAATAATAGCATTGCGTATGTGAGAAGAGGAACATATGATGATCCATTATGATGAGACATGCAATAAAATGCACTGTCTATTTATACTATCTACAGAAGAATCGATGATTTAACTTATTCATGGCAGAACCTCATATATAAATATTTGAAATTTGAATAAGGCCACTGATGAATTAACTATACATCTTAACATATCAAACAGTTTTAGAATACTTAAGATAGTTAGTTGTTTTTAACATCGCACGATGCACCTCAGAATAGTAGATTCTATAATCAGGCCAGGACCCAGGCAATTCCTAAACGGCAGCACCCAGAATTAACATATATAACCGAAGGGGGGTGTTCAATGCAGTGTTTCGTTAGATGCATAGGTAGAGTTCGGAGGCCCACCCAGTGCACTTTCTCTATTTCCTCGACAACGTAAATAGAACTCATATAAACCATATTGATAGCACACGATCATTTTCTTAGTACCGGGACCTTCGCCCGTCAAATGCCTTCGGTATACTTCTCTGAACGTGGCGAGTGATGAGGCATGCAACAAGTGCATTGATGAATTCAACAAGAAATATGGTAGGACAGTCCCTGCTCTTCTACCAGGACAGACATGCTTTGGGGAATGCGCAAAAACGGGAGACAAGTTTACTGGACCAACGCCGGTAAGTATTTGTTCGCTGGTTTTTATTTTCAAATAGTTTTATAGTAGCTACACCTAATTGAAACACATTAAGGATTGATGGCTATTTGATAAAAATGAACATTTAATTAATGATTAAACACCCCCATCCGACTATTTACGAAGTCATAAATTTTTACCACAAAAAACTCCCAACTGCCCAAGAGAGAATGGCGACCTGTCCATTTTAACAAAGACAGTGAAATTAAACGTTTGTGTCATTCAATAATGATATTTTTTAACCCGTAATATTTAAAATGATTAATAATGTATAACATTAACCGGTGGATGAACGGGACAAAATAAAACATAAGTATATCTTTATAGTTGGCACCATTATTTTAACGTCAACCAGCAAGTTCGAAAAACATCTAAATGTCTACTGTGCGTTTGAAAACGAATACCGCCGTTTATTAGCTATTGTTAAATATGGAATATCCCTTCGTTATAATAACCACCGAAATTGCTTTGCTGCAATTACGTTTCGAATTGAATGAATCTAATTTTTTCTCAAATATGTCCTTCATGGGGAATGGGAGCACTTTTCGGGACTGAAATGGATAAGACTTCCATGTTAAGTGAATGGTGGGCTAACAAGTGAAAATGATCGCACTTCATCATTCACAGCATCAAGAGTATAACAAAGAGGTCTAAGATAGATTTTTGAGGCGGCATTACAGGATCAAACATTGCCGAATCATGATCGATAGAGTGAGATGCTTTATTCCACCGTGTGCCCCTTAAAACGGCTTCGGACCGCGGCCAGTCCCCTACAACCTTAACCTTAAACACGTTTTCCCATCCTTTTACATTGGTTTTAAGGGTAATGTTAATCTGAGAAATATGTAACCTGGTCTTTATCAATGATTTGTTAATTATAATTTGTTTTATCTATATATATATATATATATATTGTAGGGAGATTCAGGAAGTCCAGTCTTTGTGAAGAACGGCGATTGTTACACTCTGGTGGGAATAGTTTCCACTGGTAACTGGGGTTGGCTTCACTCAAAGTTCTCGGATGTGAAATATTTCATGGACAACTGGGATGAGATGGAGAAAGTTAAGGATGCAGTGGACGCCTGCAAGAAAGAAGAATAGACGGACACTACTGCATCGTTCCAGTTTTCTTTGTTCTTTAAAGTATTTATGTCTTTTTGTCTCAATGAACTGATAGATTTCATTTTTAGCAAAAGCTTTTAGGATTTTCCAGAATTGGTATTTGTGTCGCTGGAATGGAGTTTGACAAAATTAATATATCTTGTGGACGTTTCAAAGAATTTGATATTGATAGAGAGACACATTTTAGATGTCGATGCGAATCTAAGGAACCTAAATAATATGATTCGAATTTGAAGTTTTAAATAGCTTTATTTGTTTCCTGGTATTTCATGCTATGCATTTTGATAAGAAATACACATTAAGATTATGTATGTGTCACAAAAATATCTATGTAGAATTAGTTCATTGAGAGATGTATATATAGTTAATAAATTTAACATGAGCAATAAAAGCGATTTCTTTACTCTGTGTAAGCAAAGACCCAAGCAAGGTATGCCATGCCCAGCCCTTTTCTCTGATATAACTAAGACATATATGGTCAATATCCGTATAAACTATAAGTTTAATAACATGCTACTGTTTCTTTAGCATATTGCATGCGCCACAAATAATATCTTTATCACAATCTTTATGGTCGGAAACTTTTTGGGCGGATACAGCTTTCAACTTAGGGTATATGAACTGCACCCCACAACATATTTTTCAAAAAGTTGTAAAATAAACTTAAAACAATATTACAATTACAAAGAAATAAATAATGGCTTTTAAGCATTTTAATGTTGCAAAAATGTGTTTGTTTCCTAGTCAGCTTGGCTGTTTCTCTCGTTTTAGCCAGCTTGGAACAGAAAAGGAACACCTTTTGCGAAAATTAAAATGTTGAATGCAACCCAATCACGTATCATATCTTGTAAGTTACAGTTTATTAGACAATTACAAGCAAGTCTAATGAATTTAGAAATAATTATTCTCACTACGTATTGTAAAAATTAAGATATCATTCAAAAGGTGTTCATCTAACTGCTCAAATCTCCAAGCTAGAAAGACTTATCCTCAAAATTTCCAAGCCAGCTCGACATTTGGGGGGCAGCATTTTTTTTTGGGAACAGCCCGTGAAGTACTCTTCTTATATCGCTTTTACATGCATCAGATAAGCCCAGAATATATTCTTGTTCGTTATGACCCCCATACACACACACGTACATAAAAAGACATGTATTTTCTTGTCGAATGAGCGAAAT
Source organism: Hydroides elegans (assembly GCA_001703475.1). Taxonomy (NCBI): domain Eukaryota; kingdom Metazoa; phylum Annelida; class Polychaeta; order Sabellida; family Serpulidae; genus Hydroides; species Hydroides elegans. The sequence continues at coordinate 14,978 of LQRL01050829.1, read as the reverse complement.
GATACGGCATTTCACCAAAACATTTCACTTTCTACATCCTCGAAACGTTACCCAGACCCTCAGGGTATATATGTTAAGAAAACGTACGAAAATCTAACCTCGACATGGTGAAACTAAATTTTGCACAGAAAGCGCGTTAAATTATACTCGGTATCCCTTACGTGACACAATGAGCTGCCGTGAGGATAAATTGAAGAGAACTCAAGGACACATTCGTCAAAATGAGCAAAACACCTTAAGGCGTCATAATAATTAAGGACAACAACAAGATGATTGTTTTTGAACAATAACATTTAGCAATATGGTATTCACTTCATTTTAGCAGTTTCAATGTTGTTAGGTAGCACTATGAAAATGCTGCAAAAACTAACATATGCATGATATAGTCTAAAACCAACGGAAAATATAGATGAACTAGATAAATATGCTCGCAAATCATACAAATCTGAGTTCTTTTGGTCATAAACCAATCTTTCGAAAAATAATAGTTTAAAGATGTCACAGTGTAATCGGCCCGGGGCCGCAAGCCCCGTGCCTTTATACAATTCATATGCCCAATCCTATTACTGCTAAAATTTACTTCCGGTTGAGCATGGGTAATTACCACGTGGTGATTATGTAGATTTTCCTTTTTAATCTCACGCTTATGTTGTTATCAAATATATGCAAGATGTGAATATATCAACAACACCATTTTATCTTTTTTATCATAATGCGTTGTCTAAGCCAATTTCTTAAGTAATACAACAATCATTAAATAGTATGCGTAAATATAATTTTGATACAATTTTTAATCATTTGAAATAGGCGATAAAAGATAAGCCCAACTTTGAAACCTTAATAGCTGTCAGGTGAGTATCTACACTATATCATAGCATTAGTTATAGTCATCAAACCAACAATAACGAAGCATAACGGAGAAAAATACATCAAAAGTGATGAAATTGTATTGAAAGGAAATAGATAGAATTCGCTTGGCAACAACATGGATGTTATACACATTGCGCAAAATAATTGTTACGTCACACATGAAGCAAGTGATAATTAACGTCTTAAATAGCAGGTGGAAACCAAAGTGCTAAGACAATCAAGTAACGATACAAATGAAAATGAATATCTAAATGTTATAATTAACGATATTTGATAGTGTTTACAAATATTTATAAAGCAGTATCTTGCATCATTTATAATTTATCATTGTATGTTATGTGAGTTAAGTTGCAAATCGCAAAGTTTTGCTTATAATTCTTTGGATTTGAATGCACAATTACAGCTGCAATAAGATATCAACCATGTACATTTGTTCTATGTTTCAATATAAAGGGCTTTCTAAAGATAAATCTAATAAATGAAAGATGACAAAAAAAGGAGTATGAAATAAGGAATACATATAACTGTGGTTTGAATGAAAATTATACATGGTTTCTTAACGATTTTAGCTACATGTATCATATTTAGTGGAAAGTACATATTTGGCAGACTTATAAAAATTGGTGTGCTATCATGAAAATGTGGAATAAACTATTTAAACAAGTTTATATATATCCCGGACCACCTTGCGTTAGTACATTTCTAGTTAACAGTATAGGCATACATTGTGTAAATTAGGATACATTAAGCAAAATAAACAAACAAACACGATTGAAAGAATTTCCTATTTGTTCAAAGGTCATGTAAGACTCAAACTAGCATTACAAATTAACGCAACAGCAATTTTGCAGTGCTCATCAAGCATCAAGCATTAGTTTATATTTATTGTTTTTAGAAATAGCCACAACAGTAAAGCTTAAATTAGTGACTCATTACACTGAAAGCGGCATGGCTTTAAGCCCCTCTTACTTTCTATAATAGGTATATGCCCACATTTGAATTGATCAGTTTCTGAGAGTCAGCTGGGTGGACGTGCTCAGGACACATATCCTTAATTTGGAAATTCGATAAGAATTAAGGTTAAGGTCAAGGATGGTAATGAATATGAGTCCTGCCTTCAATGGTGTCAGAAAAGAAACATTTTGAATTCCATAGCATTTTGTAAACAATAAATATTGTTTAAATCTATTATAGCTATATCGAAAACTAGACACTAATGAATTGCACGTTATCAATTATGTTTTGATGAAACAGAGATTATGACGGTATTGAATTAAAACCGATATATATTCGATAATTTTGTTCTGTGAGAAATATTTTCTAAATATGACTATGTTAAAGAAACTCGCAGAACTGAGGAAGAAATATAAGCTTACGCATTTGTATGTTTAGTTGTGAAAATGTAGAGAAATGAAAGTCATTACAAAATCTAGAACGACACAAGTTTTAATATGGAAAAAAGATATATCATTTTATGTGATTTATTGTTTTCACTCACTTTTTAAACGTCAGAAAGCTCATGGTTGAACATGTCATTATAAGGTTGGTTTGAAGACATATTTGTGGACTCTTTGGAACACATTTCTTCTTTTTTTGTCTTTGTACACAACGTTAAATACCTTAGGCAAAGCAAGTTTACATATAGTTTGGGAAATTTGCATTTCATTAGGTTGAATAATTATCATACTAATCGGTTATCATCCCTCTAAGACTAAACAGAAACAAATATTCTCAAATCCATTACCTTTATCAAGGCAAAACAATATGTATGTTTTTTTTCAAAATTAGCTGAAAACATTGTAACTATACAAATACACAAATACACAATAACATACTTGTCAATCGATATATACACTTTATTATATATCAATAGACTAAAGCACTTATACGAAACTTCATATATAGATAAAAAAGAAAATAAAATAAATAACACCGTTTTACAATATACAATTAAGTAATTTATACATACACATTTTATTTCATTGCCTCGACCCAATATAACGAACAAGCATAGCAGAAGAAGTAGCATATAGAAGAGGTAGTTTATATATGCAAGACAATGGGTATGGTAACACGTATGATGTTTTGGTTAGTGTGATTTGATATAAAACCCCGATTCTTGAAGTATATCTAAGCTACAATAAAATGTTTGATAAGAAATGGAGAATATCCTAGAATAGGGATATTATTATCATATAGTTGCTTTTCACATAATATTATGGGAATCCTTTATGAAGATTCAGGATGTGTAGATGTTTATTGCACGATGGGAGTCGAAGTGCATCCACTTCGACTCCCTGAGTGCAATAAACATCTAAATATCCTGAATCTGAATAATGGATTCCCTTTAATACAGGGTAACCTCTGATATTGATGATTTTGTAATGGCCTATTTGTTTTTAAAAATGGGGTTAATCTAGGGATTGCCCAAGAATTTGTGAACTTAAGGTATTTAATGCAGGTGAATATGTGTACTATGCATGTTTTTTGAGCGTTTCGAAATAAAATCTTAATTGCAACTTAAATATTATAGGTTTCGCCTGCCATGGTATATACATATTGAAAACAAATAAATAATTGTTAATTTATGATAGGAAATTTCATAGGTCACTCAATTAATTAAAATCAGCTGGGAACACAATTCTGAAATTCCCTTCTCCCATCATTGTACCTGTTGCTAACATAATTATGTTCGAGCTCATGACGTTATGACGTTTGAGATTTGATTTGTGACGTAACAAATAAGCGTGAATCCACCTGTTTAGAAAGGAAAGACTATGTAAGGCAACTATGCGCAAAACAAAATTTTGCTAATACTTATTTATTTTTTAAAAGTATGAATGTGTTTGGTTTTGTAGTCTTATTACCTGGAACTTGTAAGACTTGAAAGAAAAAAAAGTAATTTTAACTACAAAAAACGACACGAAATGTTTATAATAAGTGTTTCAATGAATTATCCCGAGAAATATAAATTTCTATGTATCTATGGAAAAAGTAGATCAGGCGTTTTTACGGTGCAAAACACTTAATATTTGCATCCTAGCCCTTCACTATCATTTCTTTGAAAATTACACCCTAACCATGTAGTAAAACAATTACAAACTAGACTATGGAATCAGTGCTCATAGAGTGTAAGTATATGCAATCTTGATGTTTTTTTCTATATTTTTATGATTTTGACCAATTTGATAACATACATTAAAAATATATATTTTAAATAATAAACATCAATACTATTACATTATAAATGATATATTTATATAGATATGTAAGTTTTTGTTAAATAATGTAAGTGATAGTGGAAAACAAATGCAAAATAAATTACGGAAGTTAATATAATCGAATAGGTTTAATTAGTTGACTTTTTATTATAAACTATTATTTCTTTAATCATATAGACTTATCGGTAACAAAGTTTTAATATTAAGTTTTATTGTTAGGTTCGATATGGTCTTAACGTTTCCAAAACTTATTTATGTTATGGGCAACATGAGTATTGTTAACCACTTTTATGACGTCAACCCATTGTTCAAAGCATGTATTAATTTTCACGAATTTACTCTGGCCATGTTTCATGATTTGAACTATCTTGCTGTCTCAGAAAGACATATCAACCGCAGAGTATGATCCATTTTTAGGAAAGAAAGAACCTCAAGGTACATCGCGGTGAAATTAGAAACATTTAGATATAAATTCTAAAGATTCCAAAGAAATAACATATTTTTGATATGGAAATTGAAATTTGATATGAAATCTGGAATCGGCGAATATATTTAATGTTAATTCAATGAATAGCTTATCAAATTAAAAAATAAAGAACAAATTCCAAAGAAACATGAATGTCCTTTACTCGTTGAAGCAAACTGCAATGTCGTGGCTTTACCATGTGACAGCGTGGACCGATAATGCATTACTTTGGCATTTGAACCGACGCAACTATACAACATCCCCCTCAAACTAGTCTCCCCATATGAAGTGAAATCTTCCAGGTAACAGTAAACAACAAATCTTTGCTATAGACTTGAATGATTAACTCTGCTGTCGCTTTCCAAGAATCAATAAAGTGACCTGGATTTGTCTGTTTAAAAAGCGATCTGCTAATAAGTGGAGTAGTTTAAGTCAAAGAAACCATTCGGGCATAAGAGTTTTGTGAAATTAGACAACACTCGGGTGCTTCGCGTGGTTTATTTTTTACGAAACATTTAACCCTCATGGTTTCTTCTATAAAAGTCTTCTAGAGCGTTATATAGCGAACACTATTCATGTACACCTATAAATCGACCTACTGACGATTACATGTCTCCGCACCAGTAATAAGTGTAATCTACTACGTCACTAATCAGTATGCAGGAGTGCTGTAAAGACTAGCGAGCGCTGGCCTTGCATAAATGTCTTCAAATTCATCAATAGATGACATAAATGACGTGCTGCAATAATAACTTCTTTTTGAGGAGCCGTTCAATTGGCATGGATTGTTTCAGTAGTTTGAGTGGTTTAAGCAAGACAAGGAAAATTGATTTTTCATATCATAGCCAGACTCTAACTACCAAGTTATTTAAAGTTTTCAAATACAAAAAGATTTCAGCTGATTATGTGAAAATAAGCAAGGAAACTCTGAAGAAATACAAGTAAGAAGAGGGTCAAGCCAATAATGTGAATTATTGTCGAATGTCTTTGATCTCATTACTGAGTTTATCTTTAGAATGATTGAGAATGAAGATGAGGGGGTTTCGCTCGGCTGTAGAACAATTATTACCTGCAGATGATACAGTCATTACCCCTTTAAGTGAGAACAAACCACTAGTATAGCTGAAAAAGAAATTGAAGAAGGTAAACAATATTTGGTATGAAAATGAATATCAAAAAAGCAAAAACAATGGTAATAACGAAAAATAGATATATCCAATATAAAATTGCAATTGGATGGACAGCATGTTGAACATGTTGGCAATGTGTGCACCTAGATATATTAATTACAAAACATTGCTAATACGAATAGGAAATCCCCAAATTAATTGCGATGGCAATGAAATGGTTCCGCAAACGATATTTATAAACCCTAAGCTCTCAGCTACTTCTAGACTAATGTTCATCAATTGTAATGTCTGGTCAACACTGATGTATAGCGTAGAGACAGGGACCATCAGTAAAATATTGCAGCAGCGCCTAAAAGCCTTTTGAATGATGAGGCGAAAACTTAGAATACGCGGGACAAAGCGTTCTACAAACGAAGAGGAACGAACATTGTTAGACAACTTTCGGATGAACATGCTATAAGTTGGTTTTGGTATTTACAATGAGGCACACCCTTTCATCTCGCAACCTGATCAATGATATTATGGACGGTCAACCAAGGAAGAGGAAGACCAATATAAAAATGCAGTGATAACATCACGCAATTGACTAGTCTCACTTTCACGGACGCCAAGCGATCTGCTCAAGACAGGCAAAGATGGATGTCTATCGCAGTAAATGTAAATTAATACGCTACAAGGTAAAGGTTAACATATATGCAAATTTCATTTCAAAGTGTGTCCCGATGAGAAAGTTCTAGTCAACAAAATCAACTGAAGCATTAGATCTCTTTGAAGACGTTTTTGTCTTAGCTTAGTTTATGATTTATTGCTTATATATAGTACATTAAGCATCTATCTTGGTCATTCCTCTTTATAGTAATTGATACGATTAAGAAAAACGTAGCTTGCATCGAATTAAAACGGGATTAAAATCTATGCTATTTAACAAATGTGTGTTTATGTTTCCAAAGCATTGATTTATCATCCGGTGACAATATACGTTCAATAACAAACTAAGTTAATTGTTATTTAAGTTGTCTGTTTTCCAAATGGCATCATATTAATACAGTTTCGTCATAAGAGAATATCAAATTTGCATTTTTAAAAAGAGATCAAATCAATAGTCATTTAAACGATATTGCTTGTTAACAAAACTATCAATATCCTTTTTTGAGTAAGCGGATAGTTATACAGATATAACATGGTGCTTAGGAAACTATATAATATAAATACTAGGCCCGTATTACATAAAATGATTGATTATCATCGGCACTGGCGATTTTCTATATTTTCTCAAAGGGCATGTACATTACAGCAAAAAAAACATTCAGGTACGCCTTGCGATTCCGGTGAGATCACATACCAGCGATTTACATAACCAATAGAAATAATATCGATTGTGTAATACATCGTGGGGCACGGGTTTACACAAATTTTGGCATAAGGGGCGACTATTTTCGCATTGAGCGATAAGTGACCAACATTATTAGGTACATGAACTTTCAAATATTGAAATCTCAAAATTACTAAAATTGAATGTAATCGCTACATTAGTCGTATTTTGATTTTAGCAAGTCAATGTAATCAGGTACGCACGTCAAACCGTCACAAGAATTAAATATGCATCAAAAGACTATTCCTCATTATATTGTCATATTTTGTATTTCTTAGACAGATTAAATAATACCTAGATTCTATGACAAAAAGATATATTTTATATCATATTAACTAGCAAAAAAAAATAAGTTGTTCTTGCTATAAAACCTTTGCTTAAGGACCTTTGGGACAATAACTCAAGCTATCCAAAATGAGGCTTTCTATTCATTTGGTTGTGAGTTGTGCAATTTTGTATTTGGCATTTGGAGCAATTTTTATCAAACAAACAGGTATTATCAAAATAAAACGATTCCTCAATAGACAGTTTTTGAAACATTATTTGCAAAACAAAACGGTTATTCAATATATTTTTAAAAACAATATTTGTCGGTTCTTTTAACTGTCGAGGAATTCTTTTGTCGAATGCACGAAAAGAAAACCATACATAAAACATTTTGTTGTAGATGTAAGGTCCCGTTCGGTGTTCGGTTTGTTATTATGTTTTTGCCATAATTCCTAATCGAGTGGTAAAACCAGCAGTCGAAAGTGCTTGTAATCTTGAGTCCCTTTATTTTAAGCTATATTAGTTGAATTTAAAACTTTCCAAGTACATTTGGTAAGGACACTAAGTTTCTGTATCGCTACAATTTTTAAAACAATTAGTTTATCAAACATCGTTTGGTTGTATCAATAATTTTTCTTTTAGTGGGGCCGAATTCAACAAAAATTCTGCAAGGATTTGCCGTACAACATTAATTACAAGATTAACTTGATCTTGGATATCTTCCCGTTTCAATCCATTTAAGATTGTATCCATATTTATTTCATCCCTATCACATTATGCATTTACCTATGTTCTCATTCACATAAAAACTGCAGTAATAGTTGTTATTTATCCGTTATTCTTTTACATTTCAGCAGCTTGCACATTGGTTAAAATACATAACTATATATCAACAATATCCATGCTTGTTTTCTACCCGTTTTCACATATATTTCAGCTGCTTCAACGTGCACACAATGCTGCCCAGGAACGAATGGCGGATGCATGAGTGACACGGGATCCTGCTATTGCGATGACGCCTGTGTAGGATTCGACGACTGTTGTGACAACTACTACTCATTTTGCAGTATGTATAGGTTATGGCCAATCGGTTTTTTTAGGTAATCTGTAGATCGACACAATTATTCTGGTCAATTGATCTACAGATTGCATGGTTTACTCAGTTAATCTATAGATACCCCGAATTTGTCCGCAGAATATACAGATTGACTGAAAATGAGACTGGAAATGAGAGTTTTACCACGGATTGACTAATATGAACAAGTAAATAATAAAATAAATCAACATATTTTACGCCTTATCTAATCTAATGTTTATGTTTCGGGGTATTTGATCAAGATAACAAGATAGATATGTCTTAATTTCAAATCTATATTCCAGAGGCTTGCATTCAGATTCTTTCATTTATCATTCAATAATATATATTATAGGCTACCTGAATTGACTGGATCACGTACATGTATAAAGGATCAGGCATATGCTTGCATTTCATATATGTCTTGATGCTTGCGATTCAAACGCATGCTGAATATATCAATACTTATAAGAATTCGTTGAGATCATAAACAGAATGAAATAATTTAATAATTGAAATTTTACTGAACACTATTAGAAACTTAACTGAAGCAAAAATGTTTTGTTTTGCAAGGCATGAATTGTTATTTTCATTGTTTGCAATAGGGTTAATCCCTTTGCAGGTCCTTCCAATATAACCTTATCTTAATATTAGATTAAATATTAAAAAAATACTAATATTGCCGTGCAATTAACAGTTTATCTTATAATGATGATCATAAGAAACTAATAAAGTCAACTAAGTTTTTTTTACATATAAAGCTTTGAACAATAACTTCTTTTGTGGAATAGTATAAATAAATGATATAATAATGATAATTATTATAAATATATTATGAATATCTTCTAAACAAATATTTGTTTTGATTTCTTAACAATTACAAAATGTGTTCAATTAACCTCCAAGCTAGACATTTACAATACACTGACATAGAAATAGACATAGATTTCCTATCATTGAGGAAAAGCTCTTGATGTACTCGTCATATTAGAATGTATTGAGGTAAACTTCCAAATGTTGAAGGGATAAAACCGTATTTTAAATGGTTCGGCCATTTGATTAAAAAACCCTGAATTTGCCTATCAATAAACATATTCTAATTTATATTTGATATATAAAAAGTAATATTTTCAAAGAATTAAAGGCTATTAAGGATAGTGAAACAGAAAAATATTAAGGGGCTTTCTGCATCGAAAAATGTAAGATTTATATGGCGAGAATACACTCTAAGCCAAATATACATATTTATGAAAATAAATTATTTGTGTTTTATAGTTTGTAAAAATTGGACGAATTAATTTGTTTATAGAAGATCAAATCTGCAAAGTACAAATTGTAAAAGGTCTAAATATCTAAAGTGGAAACACTGAATTTGGTATACTTAAGGCTTATATCTTGGTTCCTGATTTTGCAATCAGAAATGTTATAACTGTTGCAAATGTTGATTCCTAAAGCTGGACTTTTGGTGATATTATGAAAATAAATTGCTGGAAAATAAAAAAGTTATAGGCAAAAGACAACTTTTCAAGAGATTCTGTTCATATTTTACAAGTGCTTACCGTGTGCAGAAAATCACATGCCACATTCTTTTGTGCCCTGATCGGTTAAGGTGCGACAACTCTATTAGAATGTTTATAGTCTACTGTTCGAATTCTGCGAATTCAATGAGACCCTGCATCAACAAATCTAAATGAAGTTACAGGGACACAAACTGACCCTTAAATAAAAGAGGGACTTTTCTGAACTATAGATTACCAATAGACCTCAATACCTCTAATAAAAACGCCGTTGAATGGGATGGCAAAACATTATCAGACTACCAACTTTATCGAATCACCTTAGATAAATACTTAAATGTTTATTTTATTAAAATAATTGAAAAACGAGTTTTAACAAAAAATAAATAAATAATATTTTCCCCAGGAGTTGTTCGTCGCGTTAAAAGTAAAACGTTGTTCGACATGGAAAATATATGTTTGGCATAATAAAACTCTATGTAGATATGGCTTAATTAAAAGACAGAGAAAACAGTGCATATCATTGATCCTGGATGGATTTACTTATATTTCTTATATCCTGTG
>LQRL01050820.1:9040-26878 GCA_001703475.1 Hydroides elegans | reverse complement strand
CTGAATAAAAAGGACCCAACGCCAATTTTAATTGTTAAAAATGACAACCTTATACTATACATCAATTAAAATCAAGAACAAAGAATATTTTACATATTTTTAAAATAAATGCTGAAATGTTAAAAATGGGAAAAATGTATGCTCTACAAATGTATGAATCATTGTTATCTATATATTTGATTATATGATTAATCTATGGGTATTATAGTTACACAAATAATGCCTAAATCGAGAAATGTATATTATTTTAAACCCTGAATCGATCCTAATATTGCAGAGCTATAAGTAATATTTGCTACTCAGTTGAAGGACACAACGTCCGGTTCAAACTTATGTTTACAAGCAATACAAATTGACTCTATGTGCTAGCAGTGTACCTCGAATATTCAACTACTTGCATTGCAGGTTTGTTTTCTTATATAACTAGTTGTATTGACCGTTATGAGTATGCATGTATATCAGCAATGTAATCAAGGTGGACATTGTATGATTTATGTTTTGGGTCCAGCCATGTCATGAACTCCTGAGCTACATATGTTGCAATATTGGTTCTTGTTTGATAACTAACAAATCATGATTTGTTTAAAGTCATATTTTATAAGGCTTACGTTCTAAGATAATATGTTATATATAAGTAAAACAGTAGCCTAGAGTCAAGTAAAACAAATTGGGAGAGCAATTGTATTGAATATAGGTCGAGCTTCAGTCCGATCATAATCCACTCCTAAATAAATGCTTTATATATATGTTAATCACTACATTACTTAATACACACACTTGTTTGATAAGTTTTTTTTTATTCTATCAATGAACAAATAATCTTTTTAAAAATAGTTTTTTTTTTTCTGATTTCGGTTCTCCAAATTAAAAAAAAAACATTGAAACATTCGGTGGCGCTATTACCGAGACTTATTATGATTTGTTAACTATCAAATTATTATGATTTTATATTTGACATTTATTTCAATTATTTATCCGCACTTGAATAAAAACTAATATTTTAAAGAAATTCAATAATCAAATGTTTACTTACTTACCTATTTGATTTGCTGATTAATTAATGCTAGAGTATAATGCATGGAAACACCTTAACTGTGTGATTATATATGCGATTGAATGCTACGTGGCAATATTATAACAATATGATGGCTATTCTTTTCTGAATAATGTAAAATGTTCAACAATATTTTGAACAAAAGACAACTTTATTGAAACTATCGATCCCCGTGTAACAAGTATTTGTTCACAATACACAATGTACATCTGACATGTCCGTTTATTCAAAGGATATCATGATTGAGTCGAATAAGGTAATGCATATAACACGTCCATGAGACATATAGACAACACGTCGACACATTACAAAACCATATAGAAAATATGATTTCAAAGAATGTGCCACATGTTTTATTGTTATTTGCGTTTAAAACTTTAATTTTTGTTTCATCATTTCATGTCCTAAATTTTAATTTACAGTTGAATAGCGTGCCGACTTCATATGATGATATGTATGGGAACATGAAAATTCCCCTTTTAACTCCCTCTGAACAGTTTTCCCTGACAAGTGCTTTCTGGACAATTCTTAGTAGAACAATTTTCCCATACACTAGTTTTTCAAGCTGTTCACAAAGTTTCAAACAACAACATTTGAATAGGCTAGTTTTCATTATATTTTGCATTAAATAATATTTATTCGATGAGATGAAATATCAAAATAAATCCAAATTAATAGAAACCTAGCCTAATGCCAGGCTTTGAGTTATACTATATTTATATATGTTATATATGTAATATAAAACAAGATTAAATAATGCAATTATTAGAAGTTTTTTTAACGACAAAAATAATGGATCGGTTGGTGCTTTATTAGATTATAACTTGATTTAACAAATTCAAATGATTTTCTTAAAGTATGATTATCATTAAATATTTAAATAAAATGATTACTTATAATTTCACCAACTTGACAAGTTTTAAACGGCTGTATTAAAAAGACGGCAAGTAGAAAACATACTATTGCAGATCTCATAAAGGCAAGCTCAGTCAATATACCTATATTAATCAAGTTAAAATGCAATAAAAAAGCAGCCTGCTGGCTTGTACATGTGTTCTTGTGATATATAAACAATACAGCAGAGCAGATCATCTGCTGTTATCAAGACTGGAACGCGTTTTGTTGGTTTTACACTTGAAAAAAAACATCCAATAATATGCGTCTTTGTAGTCGAATTCGACTTTTGACGCCAATCGGTTTTAACAAAACGGTTTGAGGAGAGGATATATGGGTGGAAGGAGGGGGTGGTTCTTTTCGTCTGGCCATATTTTCTTAGGAATTTTATGAATAACTATCGGAATAGAAGTCAGAAAAACCCCAGTCAATCTCACATGGTAATAAACTATCATGAAACACAATCGATATTATCGATTCTGGTGTAACATGTCTTTGTAAATTTAACAATACAAAATATAATTCAATACCCAGTGAATCAAGACATTTCATGATATTCATCAATTGATTGAAACAAAAGATATACCTGTATTATGTAGACACACCGTCGCTCTATTTAAAAGTCATATAGACAATATCAATTCAATAGCGGCATCACGTGTGTCTTTTATTGGTAACTGATTCTTGGTACTTTACTAGAACACAAGTTCTTAGTTGAAAATCATGAAATCATCAAGTAGATTTTATGAATAATATCAAACAAATATAGCAAACGAGAGTTATTACATTAAACGTCTGGGATGTAATGATTGCAAATAACATCCCGGTTGGGGTATAGTTGGTGTAAAATAGAATTATTATACTTGTATATGTCTTTATTTATAAATAGTTAAGGGTGTTTTAACCAGGCTGGCTGGAGTTTTTTGTGGTGTTTGCAGTCTCTTAAGAGTAACCGTGGATCACTTGCGTTAAGGATGCTACCAGCCCATAAATTAGTAATATAATAAACGGTTATTAAGCCGGTTTAACACAGTAAAAATGTGTTTGGTTATGCTTTTAATTTTATTTATGAATCTTTCCTAACATGTTTCGAGCTAAAGGCCCTTCATCAGAGGATGATTATTTTCAAATGGATTTGTTGTCTTGAAGTACTATGGAAACTGAATAAATTTTTTAACAAGCATTGTGACGTAATAAATATTCTAAGCATTTTTAACATTATTGCGTCATAGTTAATTGTTGTAAAATGAATTAACTCAATGTATAGAATGTTTATACATGGTCGCTATGTGGTAATGATAATATTACAAATAAATTCAACCTTTTTTTTTAAATTACATGATATCATGGCTAGATTTTCTTTAGTATTTGAGAACAGCCTTATAGTAGTGGTCTATCTGAAAAACATGTTTAGTATGCAGTAGACTTTATACAATAAAAATCTTCAAAAAATATTGCTTTAATTCAGAAAAGTTTTAAATTTCTAATCTTCGTCGGACGAGAGCTGTAGATCTGCATAGAGGATTGCCAACTGTGAATCTTTGAGGGGTGTGATGCTAGCGATTTTCGGGTAGTCAGGTGCCAAAAACACTCGGGGGGACCTTCAGTTTCTTGATATTGTAGTTGGGTTATCATTTCGATATTTTTTGTAGAAGAGTCAAAACGGAGGATTTTTTCTCCTGGTATTTTAGTGTTCATTAGTCGTTCTCTATGGTGGTTCGTGGTTGAAATTTGTTGTCTTTTCCGTATCTGATGTATATATCGAGGTGTTTAAGGAAGGGTTTGTGTACAAAATCGAGCTTTCGGAATAAGGTGGCTCCTTTTTTATTGTATCGTGAATATTCTGTTGTCTTTTTTCATAGATTTCATGACGGGGGGTAATGGTTCATCTTGAACTGGAGTGGGTGGTGATCTCGGACGTAGTCCTGATGGAATTTCCTCTTGTGTGCAATGGTATAAATCGGGCTTGAATGTGAATTCTTTTAAAACTGGCTCGAAATAGTTTATTTGTGAGCGTCGCTTATGGTTGATTTTTGGGTTGGCTTCAAAAGGGGGTAGGTAGGTATTTGGCCGGTGTTGAGGCTTGCAATTTCGGATTGGAAGCTGGATCTATTTTAATATTGAAATCGGCGATCTGAAGTTGGTGACCTGTGGTCATGTGTGTTTTTAGTGTATCTCTTCTGGTGAAATTCCGTTCGCAGACTGGACACAACATGAATGTTTGTGGTGTGTCCTTTCAAAGACTGTTTCGTGCTGAAGTTTTATCACAAATTTGGCAATCAAATCGCTTCAGGTTGACTTTATTTTGCTGTGGCGGGTTGTTTGGCTGGATAATTCTATGTATAGATGTTCCCTTAGTCATTTTGGTATTATATTTTGTCCTATTTTAATTTATCAAATTGAGTCCGTTGGGTTGTCTGGTTTTGAAATTGGATATTAACGCTTCTTCTAAGCGTAGTCTTGTGTTGGTGTCGTCACGACATTTACGTAATGGCGTCACAATTAAGTTGCTTACGTCATGTTTGGCGAAATGATCACTGACTGGCTTAAATAGGTCTCGTCTTGCTATATCGTTAAAATGGCCATACATTCGTTGTCTAAGGGTGTTCCCTGTTTGTCCGATATACTGTTTACCACATGCTTTACATGTTATCAGATAAACCACTGATGTTGAAATGCAATTAAGATGCATTGTTATTTTGAAAGATTCTTTATTTATTATAAATTCCACTTATAACCAGTTATAACTACGACACTTACCTAATCATGAGAAGTAGGAGAAATGAACTATGTCTTTAAACACATAAATTTGATTTTGCAAAACCTTAAATTGAATGCCTGAGCAATTGCTGGTATAAAGAAGCTATTTTATCAGTGTTTAACTGTGGGATGGGCAGTTTTTCATGCCTTGCTCCTTTTACACATCATAATAAATGGAACATGAATGACGCTAAATTATAAATGGTAGATTAAAAATATATACACATATATATGTTAAGGTAATAAGCATGCATAATAATAAGAAAATATTCTCCGATTATCAGTTGGAAATTACATTTTCATCATTCATGCGACACTATGAAACTGTATGATGAAATTTGTATTACAAACCAAGTATTACGTTTTTAACATTGATAACGACAAGCAGCTTTGTACCTAGCCATCCATAACCTTACGGGATATACCATCCAATAAACAATTTGTAAATACGAGAAGAGTTAACTACAAACTTACACAAGTCAAATTACAATTATTCCTCCTGGGTCACTCTATAACACGGTAGATTAAAAACAATTTTTTATGCAATGGAAACAATGATATTTATAGAAATGGCAGTGAGTTCAGTATCTTGCTTGGAATACTGCATCAAATGATTCAACGTAAAATTGACTGTATGCATTTTACCCTATCATTCAAACAATATCTTCTGAATGACTACATTGTTGATGATTAATGGTATATACATTAACCGCGAATACAAAACTATTCAACTGCCATGATAATTGTTCAACTTCTATCAGAAAGGAGAAAGGAGATTTAATCATCTGACAGGACAGAGCTCAAGCATGAGTTATTCTCATGAGATATCAACAGTTAATACGCATTTATAAAATGAAACGTTATAAAATGAGTCATTTAAATACAGAGTACAATACCTGATGTAATAATCATGTGATATTGTACCTAATCGATTTTATATATTATCAGGTCATCTTTAAAGGGTAGCATAAAATTCAATTAGATGTTTTTGATCCAAATAAATGTAAATACGGGTTTTAGAGTATGTTAATGCTGCAATTGAGTTCTAATTGGTATCATAAAGCACATAAATCTTCAATGTTATACACAATATATATTCAACCATTTCAATCGTGACCATGTGCAGACCGTGTGTAGTTCATTATAAACAACATCAATCTAACATGAATATGAGCCATGAGCGCATTATAAGTCAATCGTTTCATATAAATTAAGTCGTTCATATTCCGCATACTCACTTAATTCACCATGAACGACAGGAGCCTGGTATAGAGGCACATCCTCCTGGTTGTTAATGACAGGTTTCTGCGGTGTAAGGTACTCAGACGGAATGTCTGCAGGCGCCGGTACCCTTTTTGATTGGCGAGATCGGTTTACTGGTTCCAAGTAGTCCGAGGACTCCTGACGGTTCTCTGGGCAACGCGGCGTGACTGGAATTAAGTAGTCCGGCATCATCCCATCCTGATGAAGAGGTGCATTTACTAGTTCTAGGTAGTCATGGGACACCTGAGTATTCTCTGGGCGTCGCGGTTCGACTGGAACCGAGGTTTCTTGGCCATTGCTTCCAGATTGACTTTGGTCACGTTGTTTCGATCTTAAATAGTACAGCATTTCATGATTAAAAGGGTACTATAGCCTATCATGAAGGCATATGCTCTAGACAATAAATACAAATTGACATATTTACATTCACATTTCTTATCTACTGGTTTTATGTACTAAATAAAGGGATTATCAATCACTAACATGCTTACCTGTATAAATAACAGGCCACCAAGGTAACGGCTAAAAAGGTTGTTGATGCACCAAATATTGACAATAGGATCGCAATTATGGCTATATTTCCATCATCCACATCTACAACATGTTAATATGTCGCGGTTGTTAATTCAATAAAAAACATACGAGTGTGTGGTTTGTAATTAAAAATTGTACAAGAACATGAGTATCTTGGGACGAATGCACAATCTTCAAGAGTACATATTGAAACTTAGAAAACACGTGTTTGGTTATTCTGAAAAGGTTTATACAGGAAAATGTTGTTGGTCAAGTTATTTTCATAAATTTCATATGTCATCGTATTTAGATGTTCACAGACATGTTGTGATAAAATGTTAATACAGGAAAATGTTGAAGGTTAATTTTTTTTCATAAATCATATGTCGTCTTATTTCGATGTTCACGGGCAAATTGTAATAAAAGGTTTATATAAAAAATGCTGTTGGTTAAGATATTTTCGTATATTTCCTATGTCGTCTAATTAAGATATTCACGGGCAAATTGTGATATTAAGTATGAAATCATCAAAGTTTTAAACTTGTTGGATACTCTGAATTTGTATACACGTTGCGCTGCAACACGTGATATTTGCAAGTAAGAATTGTTCCGATTTCGTTATTATTTACACTCCGATACAGTTGTTTATGCATAATCGTTTATTTAAAAAAACATTTTTATTTACTAATAAATAATACGGTATTTGCAGTAATTCCAAAATGTACTGTTTATTTTTTCATTATATGCATATCACAAAAACACATGGTTTGTGTTTACTTTCATTATTCTAAACAGAGTACAATTGCGCTTCGAAGGATATCCATATCAAACATATACCATGATCAGATGCCATCACACATATCCTTGTATCCAAAAAAATAAAAATTCTAAATTTGAAAAAAATACTTTTACGCTGTAGGCTATTCATTTACTAAATCAGGTTGTTAGTATTTCAATAGTTCTGTTTTGCTTTGTGTGTTGTCCATTCAATTATTGGTGGGACTATTGAACATAACAACTATTTAAAACTTATTGTCACGATGTTTAATTTACACGCCAAACATCTTTTTAGGCAATAGAACAAACTTGAGGGGATATTATATGATAATTATGGAATGGAATAATTCGAGAAATGGTCAGATTAAGATTATAATACATACCAAAATGGAATGGAATAATTTGAGTAATGATTAGATTGAGATGATAATACATACCCGTAACAATGGTCACATCACCATGATAAGTTACAGCTGTTGTAACATCTATTATTTTAGAATACGTAGAAGTTGGTGATTTAATCGGAGTTTTTGGGTCTTCCTTCGGGAAACAAATGGCTGTTAATTGGTCGGATAAATCAGATAATCCTCGTAATACACAACTTGAGTTGGTGCCATCAAAGTTCATTTTGGTAATCAGGCCGCTGAAATATGACATATATAACAATTAAAATCAGGCTCTGCTTTTTGTTCACGTTCGACTGTCAATAAAAGTCATCATTATTGCTTTTGCCACATAATGTTTTCTTTTCTTCTCAACAAATAAGCGTCTTATAAGTAAGAAATCTACAATGAAATGTATAAATATACTTTTCATGCTGGGCAACAAAGAGTCGTCCTGCTACTAATGTTATCGATCGTGGCCGATAATAGGTTGAAATGAGGTGTGCTCCACTACCATTCGTATACATGACGCTAATCTGACCAGCATATGTGTCAGTCCAAAATAGTTTACCAACTGTGATACAATATATGCAAGGTATAATATGTCATGAAACAAAATACAGTCATTTGCAGCGTGTAATAATTCATATCATAATTAAGACAAATATAAGTTTACATTTCTTTTAATCACCGTTTCTTGTGCTTATGATTGCGTGCAGTATATCACAATGCATTGGTTTAGATACTATTATATTTTACATATGTCAAATCAAGTTTAACCTTTGACAATATTTAATTATAAAAAGAAGATTAACTAATAACATTAAATATGAAATTTCCAATTCACTTATAGCACAAATCAAATTTTATATCTAGTTATGTATCTATGTAATCTATGTAAAATTTATTAAGTCAACAATTGTGTTTTTTTTTGTCGAAAGTCATATATTAAAAATGTTATATGTATGCTTTGAAAACATGCTCAACCATAATAAAATGATCTATGGATTTCAATTAAGAACTACCACATTATTCAGAATTTATTTTATTATATTTACTGTGGCATTAATACATACCTACTAAAGCATAATTAGCTATAAAATATAGTCACATAGGTGTTATTATAACGACATGAAATGCAAGGAATTAATCATTTCAATTTATACATCTGTTAAGATGCGAAATGCGACTCTATAGAGCGTGATGTGTTTAAGTATATTTAGATGTTACTTTATTTTAAGGTTGAGCACAACATCTTAGGCCAAATAAGTCTCCTTGACCAGTTATATAGTCATCTCAGATGTTGCATTTTGGTGTAATGCATGTCTAACCTTTCCAATCTGCAGCCAAACTTGTTGCACATTTTCCAGGACGATGCAGATGTCGTATATTGCCACCATTATAACCACAACTTGAGATGCCTGGTGATGGATTGCCTCCACATTCAGCATAAAATATCTTGCTTAAAAACGATAATAAATATGTTTCTTTAATTCTAGCAGTTGCTCATTGTATCACGACTTTACCTAATAAACAGTTCACGGTATGCATGTGTGTTATGAACCTGCAGTAAAATGCTAGATATCTCCAAATAATTGTAGTAACTTATGGTATTTTTGTTTCAAATATCATTTATCTCAAATAATTAAAAGAACTTAATGGATACACTGTGTTACAAATTGGCACCTGAAAATCATACATGACAGACAACGTGTATTTTATATGATTGTGACCAGCTGGTTACGAATCTGAAGTCCATTTTGTTCCACGACATCACTATTTTGTGTATTTTTTAATCGTGCATTTTTTATCTCCATATGTGGTAAAATAAACTCCAATTTGGTTAACATTACAAAGGCATTGAAAAATGTGAAATGAACTCTATATAAATGTTTGACCACTTATTTGACTATAAGTATATTTTTAATCCAACAAAAACATATCCTGATAACTTTTCGAACAGAGGGATATACCATAACGAATAAATAAGTAATTTATAAATATTTTCTTTGAGCATATGGGCTCACTATAGTCTTATTACGATAGTCCGATTAATATGGTCAATGATAATGTCTAGGACCTGTGGTATCACCATGTAAATAATAACATTTAAGTTCACAATCTTAAGGAACACGCGACCCGTTTAAATCCATGCGAACTACATACCTTAACGCTTTAAGTTATCAATCATCAAAATAATGATTTTATAGATGCATTTTATATATATCATATGTTGTATGTTTAATAATTAATAGAACAAAGTCGGAATTTGCACTAATTATTTAGTTTCATACGAAAGTATTTAGACCTTAACAATGGCATTACGATCGCTTGAACTTCCGGTTGCTTTTCGTGTGTAAAATATGTGAAACAAATATGACCATTGTAACGGTATGAAGCAAAATCATTTTTCCTCAACAGTTTAATAAACGCCTTTCGGATATTAAGACATATACTCACTGAAATTCGAATAACGAATATTTTTTGGGGGATTTATATTTGAATTAGGTTAACATTGTAATTGAAAAATATATAATAAACTGTAAACCGTAGAAATTCGTCAAAAATACCAAAATTGAAAAATCGATTTTACAGAAAAACGGGACGTGATAGAGCATGTTAAAGTTCAGAATCGTAATCAGCGTGGTCGAGTTTATAAAACACATACCATTTCATTCATGTATATTTCTGAGTGCAACACAGTGATATTTATGGTTCAATGTTAGTTAAATGGTCTAGAAAATAGAAAATGTTCCTGTAATGGCTCACCTTGAATTTAGATCAACAGCGAGTGACATAAGAGATTTTAAGCCTTGAAGATGTGTTTGTTCGTCACTGCCTTCATAGTTGATGCTTCTGATTGATTCCGGATAAAAAACACCCACCATATAAAACAATCGTTTCCCAACACTATCTACCGCGAGGTTGGCCACTGCAAATCAATATATAATAAAGTAATGTTAAAATATAACAAGACAACTTTTTGTCAATATAATGCGTTTTGTTCATGGTGTCAACATTCCTCTTCTTAATCTAATTAGACATATTTCAATGTACAGTAATGTACGTTTCACCGATTGGAGATTAACATACATAAATTGAGAAAAATATGCGCCCTGATATTTTTATTCCGAATAAGATTTAGAGGGGGTGCACCCGGCGCACGCTTTCCTGTTAGCTCTTTTTTGTTAGACAAAACAGCGCCCCCTGTTCAGCCTGATAATTAATACTGTCGCGCCTCCAGGTTTAATATTTTCTGAGCAGTAAGAACTTTATTCACCATTATCAACACGTTTGATAGCGGTGGCCTCCTGACGTGTTGTATAATTTTTCCGGTAAATCAATTTTGAATAATTATCATAAAAAAATAAAAGTTTCTCATTTTGATCAGCGTCCATGGCCCACAATCGGTGGATGCCGCGGGTGACGATTGGCGTTGTTATATTAGTGTTTAGGTCATACAGCTCAATTTTGGTTTTATATCCAATTAAAAGAGATGGACTGCATGCATTTTCGTCTACAACAATAAATGCAACATTATATATTTCAATTGTAAGCACGCTCGTTAGATTGGTTGTTTAAACACAAATCCATTATTTCATAAGTTTTAAACTAAAGGAATTTAAACAAAAACTATGTGAAACCTTATCATGGCGGTTTGCAATAGGTAATTACGACAGTCATGCCATATTTGGAGGAATCGTTTTATAGTAAATATATAAATATTTCGGTGTTCGTATCTCGATGCTAACAGTGCTATTTCCAAAGCATTTTAACAAAAGAAATGTTGGTAATTTTAAAATGAAAAATAAAACATTAAAACCATTAAAAATGCATGCTTGTTTTATTAGAAACACTTACTACTTTTTGCCCTGCATGTAATCAGGTCAGCAATAAAAAGAGAAATTATCCAAACTGCCCTTGATTGCATAATGATTGGTAATTGCAATACTTGTTTGAACAATCCTTAAACAAGTAAGTTAAGTTAAAGTTTAGTAAAGCAAGTTCAAAACAGCATTAAGTAGTGATGATTTGTTTGTCTCAAGGACTGTTTATGTGTTTTACAAAAGATGATCGCAAAACTTTACACACAATGCGTAAACTGTTTAATATGGCATGTGCAGAGTCACAAAAAACTTAGTAATGCAAATAAGATATAACACAACCCAACATGTTGTTTGAATGCAAAAAAGTTAATTGGTTGTTGATGTTACCTTTTGCCGAAGCCCGTACATACCAGCATGTTACCAAATACAAACTAACTTCAGATGTCAACTTCTATTATATGTTCAGAATGTGATGCATTCGTGTGATGCTGGCAGTTGTGTAAGCAGTCAAAAGCCTAACGTGTTTTTTTGCATTAAGTGTATGTTGTATTTTCATTTGTTAATATTAGAAGAACAATTTTATCTATGTCACAAGGCATTGAAAAATTAATGCAGAATTAAGTACGATGTCAATATATGAATTCGGAACACTTTGTGATTTACATAATTGTTGAAATATGTAATTATTCTTTAACAAAAAGGTTACAATCATAATATCCTCAAATTAAGCAATCCGTTCATAAACATTCTCATTGATTATGTTTATCGATTGCTGCATTTACATGGTACCACGAACACAAGTAGTGACATGTTTTAGTATGAAATAGGACAACTTTCCAGATATAAATCATCATGAAGAAATGTCAACTTAACTAAACCTTTTGCATCCCACGTTCAATATTATACTGCAGATCCATGCGAAGTGATCCAGTCCGCCTCAAGGCAATAATACGTGTGTGAGTTTTGAACTTTGTGAGGATTCGATATTCAAACATAATAAACTCGCTTATTGTGATGTTGTTATATGTGTGCGTCATTGCCTCGTTCCCATGTTCATATGCATATATATTAGAGCACTTTAAGTAAATAAACGCTCCCGGCAAACACGGTAGACAGCATACAGTAGACTGCTGTCATGATTGTTGGCACTTAAAATCCAAAAAGTGTCGGAGACACATTCAACTGTGACATCACATCGGGCCTATGGATTACAATTAAAAGCCACATAGATACAAAACAATATCTTCTAAATAATACAGCATCGGATTACTTGTGATTTATTCAAATTACAGTATATATTTAATTATTTGAAGTAACGTCAGGTCCTCAAATGGTGTTTTGTTACTCTGAGTGAAAAACTAAACTAATGGTATTCTAAGACACTGATTTAGATTAGAGAAATAGTTCTAATCTTGTCTTAAGTATATTTTAATTATATCGAAATCAAAACAAAGTAATAATTCTAGGCGAACAGCCATTATAATTGGAAATTGTTTTTATATCGCTAATCAGCTTCATTTACTTACTTAAAATATATTGAGATGTTCACTTAAATTGACAATGGAAATGATCCTCTTTATAATAATAGGACGCAAAATAGCATGATTTATTCTCATCTCATTTTCATTATGTTTTCTTTTAAATATTTTTGAATAAAGAAAGAAATCACAAAAGATGAAATGGAAAGAATAGATACCCATTTCTCAAAGACATCTTTTATTGTTAGACAATAGCATAATTTATTATTCAGGTTCACTTTGTTGTGAATTCACTGCCATCAGATGGTTTAATATGATAATTATTATTTCTTTTTATCTTAGATAAGCATTTAATCATCATATAGTCAATTACCTTGACTATGTCTTATTCAATACACTTTTTTGCCACGCTACAAATTTTATTATGCATACGTAGTTAATTTGTATCAAAAGGCAATCCCATATTAAATTTGTCAATCGAAACTCGTAAATAATAATACTCATACAGAGACATTGCAGGTATTTTAAACATTCAAATATTTTTTTTTAAAAAGGCGTAACTGCATAACTTTATATATACCATAGGAAAATGACAATATTTAATCAAACAGTGTTCTATGAACACGCATACTTTCGTTCAAACAATTGGATAAATATAAACGGGGAGCTTCAAATGTGTGTCGCTAGATAACCTTCCCGAATCTACGTCATTTTAAAAAAAGAAATAGTGTTTAGTGAATTGAGGGTAGTTGTGAACTAAAATTTATTCAAGCATTACTGATAAGCAAAAAACACCAGGGTTAACAACCAGTACACCTTTAGCCGATGCCAACTATACTTTATAGGAATAATTCATCGTTAAAATCTTAGTGTATGAATATTTCATTGGTTTTTGTTGGACTGTATTTGAGTGGATTTGCATCGTAAACTGTAACAGCGTCACGACATGACAGTTAAAATTATCTCCAACATGGTTGGTTTTGGCTGCCATGAATCATGACAGCGGTGTTATGCCTGCCTTGTGCGTTTTGGCACGACACAAAACACGAAATAATACGAAATATATACACATCTTTTAAAAACATTTTAATCATTTGGAATTAACATTATTTATTACTATGTTACACTAAGCAGTCAATGTTGTTTTAGAGATGGATGTACTTTGGTGCGTAGTGTGCATAGAGATGGGTTCATGACGACATAAAAATGCATTCATTTGCCTTGCCTTCAAATAACTCAATATAATGTTGAATAATGCATGAGTTGTGCCCTAGAAAACAACAGCCCAAGTCACCTAGTTGAGGAAAAAGATCAGTCTAAAATCACGCTTTTCAATGTAATTACCAATTTAGAGCAATCTTGAACCTAATGCATTAGCTTGGCTAGCTTAAACTGGCTGGAGAAAGTGTCAAACAATCACTCAACACCCGTAGCTGCACACCATACTTGCCATATTGTTTTCACCTGTGTCGCTAACAGGCGTCAAAGCGGTACCCGGGCGGCTGGGGTTCGATTCCTGACAGGGCAGGGCAAATTTTGTCTTATTGAAATGATGTAGCCATTTCATTTCATTTTTCAAAAAAATATAAAATGACTAAGCACCTGGACATTATAACAAAAAAAAAAGACTTGTATATTACCATTACTATGCATTTAAGTAATATTGAAATGTCCTGAAGTGGATATGTATAGCACGATAATAGTTTAACGCAGTACACACGTTATTCACCCCACACATCCTGCTTGATTGCGGTGGTCTCGTTACGTGTTATATAATTCTTCCGATAAATTGACATTGAACCCAAATCACTAAAAACTACAAGTTCTTCATTTTGATCAGCATCCATGCCGCACAAGTTGTCAATGTTCCTGGTGGTGATTGGCGTTGTGTTATTATTGCTCAGGTCATACCGCTCAATCCCGATAGTTGCCCCAATTGAAAGAGATTCATTACAGGAACGTTTGTCTGAAAAAAAAAACGATATTAATCAATGGTGAATATAACACACATGATTCATCGTCTTTATATGTATACTTAAATGTCTGATATCAAAAAATGGAGATCATCGTGCATAAATGATCATAGTCTATTATATATTAGTATGTATTATTGGGATTAGTTAGTATCAAGAATTATTATTGTTAGTTTCGAAACTCGTATTTTTACTTCCCCATGTATTTTCGAAGTCATAGAGCTGGGGATCGAACATGGGTCCGCAGCGTTCATAGAGCTTTGCGAAAGTATATCGGCCAAATTGGTCTCAAAATAATAAATTAAATGATTTTTTATCCGTCAATCATTAGACTGGTTAAAGGTTATCAAATCATTAAACTATAAATACTTCTATTAATAATAAAAGTATATTTCAAGCAAAATGATCGCATGTACATCATAAGAGAAAAGAGTGCAGCACCACGCCAGCCCAATGCCATATCATGCATTCAATGGAGCGAAGACATCAATGTTGATATTTAAAAAACGACCAAATTGAATGACTATGTCCAAGGACTCTTTTGAACACCATCAAGTGACTTTGGACGAACTCCCTTATCTACATAAATCGAAAGGTCAATTTCGAAAGCACTGTCCAAAAACGTAAGGAGATAAATGATTTTTCCGATATCATACGCAACGTTACGTTAGCCTTTTTACGCAACGTCGCGTAAAGCTACGCAAAAACTACGAAAATATAGTTTACGTTTTAATATCTAAAAAGTGTTCGAAAATAAGGAAATCCATGTTATAAAAGGAACAAAAACCTCAGGGTCCTTATCAAAATGGTTATAGGCCCAGGGGAAAGGGAAAAGTAAACTTTTACAAAATGCGTTAAATTCAAAGATTAACTGTATTCAAGAAAAGTGTAAAGACAGAGGTTATACCATAGACTCCTTAGGCTTCAATATAGGGCGATCGTATTCATGTATGCGTTTAGTTTGGCACGGTGTAGAATACCCCGATTTCAATATCAGCATTGATAGTGTACCTGTATTTCCAATAATTGACGAAATACCGATAGTTGAAAAAGCATTCCGAAAAAAATACTCAAATCATTATATATAAATTAAAAGTGTACTCTTTCGCTTTCAAAATGGGAACATAAACTAATTAAAGTCTTGCCTAATGCTATTCACACTGGATACAAACTGGCAAAAAGAATTCGAAAAACTGTCGTTCTTTCGCAAATCATTACAAAGCTTATAAAACTCGGAGTATGTCATGACATTGAAGATCTTGTTACATCATACCAGCTCAAGACGTGTTTCTTTTGGCTTCTCAAGGACGAACAAAAATACAAAACCCGTTTTGACCAAATCTTAGCATACTTGAACTTCCAACAAAATGACCATGAACAAGATTTTGTCGATAAGCGATTGCAATATATACAACAATGCGATGGCTCATCACAAATGGAAAAAAAAAACGAGAAATACCCCACGTTTTTCTAGAACACAAGGTCTTCATCGAAAAAATGCCTTTTCGAAAAACACTTTTCAGCTGTGGAAGGCGATGGGATGATGTAAACCTCATTTGTTGTCGCAAGCAAAAATCCATGCTTCTGATAATAGATCAAATACTGTGTGTGCTCAAAAAGAAGGCTAAATCTACAACAGCTTTTCAACAGCACAGAGCCGACAAACAGAGCACAGAGCAACAAAGTGCTTCTACATCAGAAATGGATGCTTTTATTGAAAGCCCGGTATAAACGATGACTAGGATATTGATAAGAGCTTGACAAACATTGAAATAAGGATATGTAGTGAGGAAAATGTGTTTGATAATGCAGGATCATGACTTGTGAGTGATACATGAATATTGTCGAATTGGTTGAACCACTAGTTATAGTTCAATCCAACGATTGAAACAATTCAAATGTAAACTGCCGATTATAATGAGTATTTATCCGATTATATGGGTATAAGTTAAGTGTGACCGATATGATATGAGCATAGGTTAATGATGACCAACATATTTTTAAGTATTATCATTATAGATTAATCAATTTATGTTCATTCAATGATGCAATCGACAATCAATCGTAATGACTGCATAACAATATGTATCATACCATTTCGTTTGATCAATCTAATATTCAACACAGCACAGTTATTTTTAACGAAAAATAAGAATGCATAATAGAAAATGCTTACGTAGTATTTATTCCAATGAAAAATATGTTTCACGAAACACAAACATAGGACTACCTTTAGCGATTCGGTGAAATGTAAGGATATGTGTGCTTTCGATCAAGTTTGTGCAATCTTTGTTCATATTATGTGATTGATTTGCATTTGTATAACATTTACACATATATGTTATTAAAATGATTTATTTTCATGTTGATAAACAATTAAGTCTCTCACTAATTTTATATAAATATTATTATTGTTTTACATGAATGCATCCATTATCGATTTTTTCTGTTTTAAGAAGAAAACCATGCGTTATACTTAAATGAAATCCGAAATTAAACTTTATTAAATTGCTTGATTCCATAAATGCATGTTTTATCATGGGAATGATAAAATGGGAATGGGAATGATGGGAATGATGTTGTATTTCATAGAAATCCGGATCATATTATTATCATACGGAATAAGATGTTTTGTGGTTTGGAATAGAGGCGATTGAGGTGGACTGTTGGGGTTTCTTATTGTACGGTAAGGTATCGAAAGGTGTGTTTTGTAACAGGGTGTAGTTTTAACTGCGCAAGGGCATGTTAGTTAACATCTCATTTAGGTCCAGTGTGCGGTTGGATATCAAACGGTTTTCTTTTGTATCAGGCGGCGGTTGCTTTGCTTTTGTAAGGTATCACAATATGTTATCACGTGTAATGTAAATAACAGACAGCGGCTACTAATGAGATTGAGACTGTGTTTATAGCAAATTG